>JAJPUD010005487.1:0-101210 GCA_023553655.1 Myrmecobius fasciatus | reverse complement strand
TTCCTGTCTTCATGTCTTTGTTCACCTTATTCCTCATGCTTAGAATGGACTTACCCCTCTAGTTATTGAAATCCTTCCTTTCCTTTAAGGCTGAAGTCTAGTGTTATCTCTTCCATGAAATTTTTTTGGATCCAATTCTTCTGTCCTGCAAGTGAAAATAGTCTATCTCTCCATAAATTTCCTAAAGTTTCTTGCTCAGGGCCTTTTTGTTTTTTCCTTTATGTTTATTCCTCTTTCCCTTGAATCATAGTTACTTTATCACATATTATGCCACCCTTTTTCAATTATAAATTTCTTCAGAAAAGAATCCCTAAGATATTTATATTTGTATCCCCTATGCCTGGAACTTACAAACAATTTTTTAATTGAACAGACTGAAACTAAGGAAGTACTGACCCAAGTATACAAATTACTCAAGGCTCAGCCAGGCAAAAAAATCTAATATTAACTTTTGATCTTAAAGCAAAGACTATGATTTATAACATGTTAATTCAATGTGGCTATTCAAAGTAATTTATTCACTGTGATTATTTTTAATATTGATAGAGATTGTAATCCCTTTATACCTTAGAAAAGTTGCATGTTTTTCTATTATTTATGCATATATTCTATATATATGTACATATATTTAATTATATATACACATATATTATGCATAAATACTCTGAATACATATGTGTGTATTTATTAGTACATGTATATTTATATACATGTAGAGAAAAGGAAGAAACATGAATAAACATTTATATAGTGCCTACTATGCCAGACATTATGCTAAGTGAAGGTAGGTGATATTATTATCCACATTTTACAGTTTAAGAAACTGAGGTAGATAAATAATGGTTAAGATATTTGCTCAGGGTCACATGACTCCTATATGTATGTGTGTATGTATATATATGCACACATATACATTTATATAGATACATATATAGATATAAAATATGCATCAATATCCTCTCTAATTTGGTTTTATACTCCAGTGGTATAGCTTTTGAAAACCTAAAGTCACTTTCCCACTAGTATAAGGTAATAGAATTCAAACACTGATTTATCAGAAATTATTTCATTTATCAGAACATTTAATCAAGACTAACATCTTGAATCATTAAACTCCTCCATCACTTATCCTCATATACATTTTTATATTTTTCTATCAATTCTCCCCACATGCATATAATCAATGACCGATTATTTGATAATATCTAAATGAAAGTTTTCTTTCAAGGGACTTAAAGTGTGCTCTGATAAAAGGACAAACTAAACAGAAGAAAGCTAAGTCTATTTTGTTATATAAGGATGTAAAGCTGCAAGGATCCATCTAATCCAAATACCTCATTTTATCAATGAGGAAGTTGAGCCTCAAGGGAAATAAATAATTCATGCAAGGCCACATCACCAAAAAGTGATGCTCAAATCATCTTATGATTTTGTCAAAACAAATAATGTTTAAGACTCTTTGTGCTTCAGTTTCTTCATCTAAAAAATTAAAGAAGTATACTCAATCATCTCCAAGTTTATTTCCATATCTAACATTCCAGAATTGTATTATTCTAAGAATAAAATGAATTTTGATTCCAAAAACAACTATATGATGTCAAGTTGATATTAAGTTATAAAGCTAGGAGTAATGAGAAATATCTTTAATACACAAAATTAACTCAACTCCAAAGAGTGGGACTGAATAAATAAATAAATAAAGGTGCAGAATATTCTCTATCTATATAAATTGCAAACCTGTTACGTGGTACTCCTTAAATTAGTCATTTTATATTTTAAAAAGAAATTATTAAACTTTATATACTCAGTTAAACCTTTTGACAAGGTGGTAAACACATGCTGCCTATAATTCTAATATACATAATTAGAAACACATTTACATCAGCAAGTTCAGTCTTACAGATCCTGCAATTGAATTAAATTAGTTTCCAACATAAGCACCCATGACCAGTCCTGTGTTTTCTTTCTGCTCAATCTAACCTTGACTTCCAACAAATACCAAGAGAGTTTAATCAAAAAATTCTTATTAAACCATATTAAACCTTTTTGGGGAAATGTATAAATAGTAATACATACTCAAGCTGTCAATCAAGAATTATTTTAACTCTATCACACTCATATAACACAGTGTCAATTGAATAAACTTGCATAATGAGAAAATTTCAGCCTTTACAACAAGAAAGCCCCCTTAAATCTAATGGAGTCAAAAAGTTAGAAGTAAAATGAAATAAAATATAACAAGAAATGTTCAAGCATAGAAAGGACCTCAATTTAACAATTCACTGGCTGTTTTTAGTGCATTAGTCAAGGCAATATACAACTGATTGCATATTTCACACATAAGAATGATGATACATATTTATGTGCAAAAGATCACTTTTTTTCTTTTTCTTTGGTTTAGTAAAAAATGTCTTGGGCTACGGGTTGTTAGAACTGGGTTCTGGGACAGTTGGATAGTACAATGGATGGAGTAACAGCCCTAAAGTCAGGAGGACCTGAATTCAAATCCAGTCTCAGATACTTAACATTCACTAGCTGTGTAATCCTAAATAAGCCATTTAATACCAATTGTCTTTCCAAAAAAATAAAAAGAACTAAATTCTAATTCAGATTGACATTTATTAATTGTTTAACTTGGGGCAAATCACTTAATCTCTCAAAACCTCAATTTCCTCATCTCTGAAATAGCAATAATAACTGCTTTGTCTCCTATTTTGAGGCTCAAAATAGGCAGTTAGGTGGCTTAGTACTAGATTCTAGAAGAAACCTATCCAACTCTATCTTCAGACATTTGTTAGTTGTGTGACCCTGAGCAAGTCACTTAATGCCTATTTACCTCATTTTCCTCATAAAATGGAAAAAAACAGAACTTCCCAAGTTGTTTTAAGGGTAATTTAGATGATATTTTAAAGAGTGTTTTACAAACCTTAAAATGCTATGCAAATGCTAGGTATTGTTATTACTAAATAATGAAAGTGGAAAAAATTGGTAAGCTACAAAATATTCTGCAAATAATGTCCTCGAAAATTGTTCCAGAGCTCCAGAGAAAGCTCTGGAAAAGCTGCAAAAGCTACAGTAGATATGAAAAATGATCAATATAGAAATAAGCCTTAATTAATAAAGAATAGTAATAGAGAAAAGATTCTGTAATTTCTTTGGTAGCGAGAACTCCCAGAAGAGTCAGACAGTTGCCTAGAACACTGAGAAATTAAGTGACTTGATAACAGAACATTGTTGGGTATTTTATCAAAATGACAAATGAAAATAAGAATCAATGGGGGGTATCAATAATAAAAATCAGAGAGAATAATTTTACAAGGAAATTCAGAAAATAACAAAATTATTCAATTCATTGATTGCTCCTAATAATTCTGTCAACAAAATAGTTCAGCCTTCAAGTCAAGAAATTAGGATCAAGTACTACTTCTGAACCACATTAGCTACCTGAGCTACCTGGACAAACTGCTTAATGCTTTAGTGCTTCAGATAACTATTTAACTCCATAGGTCTCTCTCTGGATGTCCCTAAAACCTTTTCTAGGTCAAACCATTTTCATAATAACACTAAGATGTTATTTGTCTATTAAAATAATTCTCTTTCTCTACCATATATCTACATCAGGCTAGATATTTTTTAGATATTTCAACCAAAAGATTATATTCCAATGCAGAAATAGATATGAGACTCCGATTGTCTTCTATTAAGCCACTGAATGGCTTCATGTTTTGAGGTTTTGGAAAATATAGTTTCATCATAAAAATTATGTTAATATACAATACGTTTGCTGTTAGTATTTTAAGTGAATTCACAAATATTTTCTAATTTTACCCACTATAATTTCTAATATACTAAATGTTGATAAATGCAATCCACATAAACCAAAATTCTATAGACTTTTTAAAATGTTTAGTGTATAAAGGGTCCTAAAACCAAAATATTTGAGAATCACTGCTCTAAGACAATAAACTACTGACAAGCTACTGACTTGTTGATAAAGTTTCCAAATCGGGAGTTCCTGATACAGATGAAATGCAAGGTCCAGTCATACATACATACATACACATATACACAGATAAATATATGTGTGTGTACATATATTTGCTAGAAAAAGGAAGAAGATGGGCATCCTTAATAACTGCAGAGAATCTGTACAGCAAATGAATTTCTCTTAATATAAGTAGATTAAAAATACAATGGAAAGGATAATGTAAATGATTCATCCAATTTTGCTTCTGAATTAGCTGCAAGCATTCCAGGAAGAGATTTAAGAGCTGTTTCTAAGAGCTCAATGAAGACATTTGTTCAATGTGTAAAATCAGTTCAAAGAAAGATAAATAAATCTGAAAGTATTAAAAAAAACCTTTCTCAGGATAAGAGAAAACAGAGAAAATATTATAATGGATTATCTAAAGCCTTTCTTTTCATTCAAGCATTTTCCCTTCAGTTTTGATCATCTCATCTTATTAAGGATATTACTGAAATAGAAGAATTCTCCTAAAGGGCAACCAAACTGATTAGAGCCCTAAAGAGCTTGTGCACTAAAAATAATAGGTAGACACAATCCACTTAGCTGAGGAAGAAAAGAATAAGGAAAATTTGGTGAGTGAATTCATAAAAAATAACAAATGGAATAGAAAAAGGTCATCTTGACAAGTTGATTTATTCCACTAAAGAACAGAAGTTCCCACTCAGTGAAATATGACATCAAAATAAAACTCAAGAAAAATCAAAATATCTTATTTTGTAATTACTCTTTGAAGTTTCTGCAGAAAAAAAAAACATAGATTAAGATCTAATAATATCACATAGTGTTTTCAGTGACGAGGCTCAATTGCTCAATAGGCAAATCTTTCTCAAATCTCTTCATTGTTAAAATAACATAAATGGATGCAAATTTTCTGGTTCATTTGTAGGTTTTTGTTTTGTTTTTAATTTTCAAGCATTTCTATAACATGATATAATAAAAATATAATTGCAAATCTACTATGTACAATCTGCTATTCCTTTTAAATATACAACAAAATTATCATGTAAATTTCTTTTTTTTCTTCTTTCTTCCCAACCCACCAACCTAAAGACAGCTACCTTTGCAGTTAATTTAAGTATTTATCAGAGTCAAAGTAACTTATTCACTCACAATCATTCTTAAAACAATATTATTGTTATTGTATACAAGATTCTATTGATTTTGCTTATTTCCTATTCAGTATTTCGTACAAATCTTTCCATATTTTTCTAAAATCATTGAACTAATCATTTCTTATAGCACAGTAGAATTACATCACTATTATATAATATACCTTGTTAAGCCATTCCCCAATTGATGGGCATCTCTGTAATTCTCAGTTCTTTGCTACCACAAAAAGAATATCTATAAACAATTTGAACATATAGGTTCTTTTCCTTTTTTCCTACTTATCTTTGGAAACAGAACAAGAAGTGCTATTGTAAGATCAAAGGATAGAGGAAGTTTAATATCTTAGTACATAATTCCAGATTGCTCTCCAAAGTAGGTCATTTCACAATTCCACCACCAATGAATTAGTGCCTCAATTTTTCTACATCCCCTCTAACATAGAACAATGTATACATCTCTGATTCATTTGATAAAATATATAACCTATCTACTTCCAATCACTCACCTTCAATTTTTCACAAGTATATTATATAATTACTGAATTTCATTTAATATTTATATTCTTCCTTATCCCTCAGAATAAACCTTGGACATTCAAGTGAAAGTTAACTAATTTTCATTTCTCTTGTATCCCACTCTCCTCTCCTAGATTTCAAGAGAAACTTGTTACAATAACATAAATACACATTTTATTTTTACAATAAACATAAAGAGGAAAAATGAGACCATAATTAATATTCCTCTTTTCCAGATTTCTCAGATGTTAATGAGTACATTAAAGAAATTCAGGTACCATTTGTAATTTTTCAACAATTTAACAGATGGTTTGATGTGTATGTACTGCTCCTTACAACCTCATTTCTGTGGCTAGAATGCCTCCTGTTGTATTCCTAGCTAAATTAAACATATAACAGGGGACTGGCCAATAAAAGCCCATATGCAGCATGTTTGGCCTGATGCAATCCCTCCAAGGACTTGGGCATATGCCCAAGTATTCTCACCTGTTTCTGGCCCATTTGACTGGCTTCCCAGTCATAATTAAATGTGCATACAAAAGATTTCTATGGGGGCAACTCAGTGAGTTTTCTGCCTGGTTGTATTTGAGAGGAAACAATATAAAACAGTGAGGGCCAGTGACTTACTCTTCCCACTTAGGATGATATGAAGCCATGATAGCTTGGTCCTGCAGCTGCTTCTGCCCCTGCTGGATCAACACTTTATTGCCTTAGGTAAAGAACTATTAGAGATGGACTAGACTAGATTACATTTTTGTGAAGTTTTAGAGATCAGCAGAACACTAGGGGTTCACAAACTGGAGTTTAATAAGAGATTGTAAACAGCCAGCCTGTTGAGAAACAAATCCCTGATCAACCTGCTTAACCCAGCATAACAATAGTTCAACACCAATCAATCAAATATTTATTAAGCACATTCTATGTGCCAAGAACTGTACTAAATATATAAATATGAAAACAACAACAACAACAACCCATCACAGTCTGATAAGCCATCAAGGAGCTTATAATCAAATAGGGAAGACAACATACAAAATGAAACTGAAAAGCAGTAGGGGGGAAACAGGGAGAATAAGAGAATTAAAAAATACCAAATGGTGAAAAAGTAGAGAAGCCCTAAAATAGTACAGAAAGTACTAAAGTAGTAAAGCCCTAAGTAAGAAAAAGAGGTTAAAGTTGAATTCTGTCCTTAAAGCCCTCTCCTGGAAAGTTCAGAATTCATGGCTCTACTCTCCAAGAAGAAAGGCAGTGATGAGATAAAGTACCAAAGCTGATGGAATACTCCATGAAGGATGAGGTATCAAAATAACGAGCTTGCTGCAGTAAGCTTAGCTGATGAGAGAGAAGTCTCAAAGTAGTATAGCCAGGATGGCAATTTTTCTTTTTTTGTTGTTGTTGCTTGTTTTGTTTTTTTGTTTTTGTTTTTTTTTTTTTTGCTTAGGCAATTGAGGTTAAGTGACTTGCCCAGGGTCACACAGCTAGGGAATGTTAAGTGTCTGAGACCAGATTTGAACTCAGGGCCTCCTGATTTCAGGGCTGGTGCTCTATCCACTGCGCCACCTCACTGCCCCTTTGAGGGCAATTTTTCAGCCCCAAGAGTCTGGTTTCTGCAAACAAGAAAACAACTTCATCCATTAACTATGCTACATTTTTGCTTTGGCCAGAAACCCTAAGGGTATTCCCCTCCCAGATTCATTCATTCAATTATTTGTTTATTTATTTAGATTTTGGGGAACAAGTGAAAAAGTAGATTCTTTGTCTCAATTGCTACCTAGTCTTCATTACTGAATTACTCAAACTGACACCTGTTGAAGACCTTACCTTAAAAAGACCAAGATCTCCCACTGCATCCAGGGCCATCTCCAATCATCTTGATTTATATCTTGCCATTGGACCAAAATGGCTCTGGAGGGAAAAATGAGAAAGGTGACTTTGCACAGCCCTCCTTCATTTAAATCCAATTCACTTGCATGTCATGGCATCATCTTCCCAAAGTAATGGTCCTCTTTAACAAAGAAGTACAAACAACAAAAAAGTGAATTTAGTGGGGCAAATACTTTGTATAAAATTAAGTTAAATTTAAGCTCATTCTCTCCAGGATTAGAGAGATGCTTTGTGCTCCTGTTCTTCTTAAATCTCCTCATTAAATTTCTCTTTACAAAAGCTAATTATTATGAATTGGTTAAATAATGCTGAGGTAATAAGCTCCAAACTAATCAATTATATAAGGGAGAAATTAGCTGTAGTTGGAGATTGATTAGGAGGAGAACACTGGAATATAGACTTGAGCCAGAAGCATTAGAGAATAAGTCTGAGCCTTCATGGATATCCAAAGAAGACTGAGGGGAAGATGTGATCTTGTTTTTGCAGTCCAAATTTCCAGTGAGAATAAAAACCCACAGAATTTAGTTGTATACAGACATATTATTTGTTATTGTTGTTCAGTTGTATGTGACGCTTTGGTATCAGTATGGTTTGCCATTTCTCTCTCCAGCTGATTTCACAATTGAGGAAACTGAGTCAAACAGGGTTAATTGAATTGATTCACATAGCTAGGAAGTGTCTGGGGACAAATTGGAACTCAGGAAGATGTCTTCCTAATCCCAGTCTAACACTGCACCACTTAACTTCTCCAAGTTTACAGACATATTAAGGATGAAAAAAATCAGCTTTACTTCACAATTGTACAAGAGACTTCATCTTTGAAGAAGTTTTATCTTCTATTTAGGTACAGTTTCTAGAATGACCCCCTGAAAATAACATTCTTAATTTCTTTTTTTTGTATGCCAGAATCCATAAGAGGAAATATTTGAATATTTTAAAGCCTTTTTTTTAACTTAAAACAATCTTTAAAAGGTAGTATAGGATCTATATTGTAACCTTCTCCCACATACCTTGGAATTTCCAAATGAGAGAAGAAAGTTACTGAGAGAATGGGGAAAGCTATGATAAAAGCTCATAACCAGGATCCATTTCAACAGCCATTTTCTAAAGCATAATTCTGCTGCCAAATTCTTCCCTCTTGGGATTTGCATTATAAATAGCAGATAAAGAATAGTTTCGAAAAACAGGCTCTAAATGGTTTGGGTTGTAATCAATTACATTTTAATTCCTTTTTTTTTCCCCAGCCTGAAAAGGATGACCAAGAAACCCTTACTTTAGTACTTCCTTAACAATCCTACCCTGCCTCAGGAAGGTAGAAGAGTAGTTAATAAAGAGAAGTAAGAAGCGCTCCATAAATATGGTATACAGTAGTACTCTGGAAAAGCTAAACACTAACAGCTGCCAAAATCCTAATAAAGTCTGGTAAAGTCATTTGTCAGGTGACATAATCATTCGTGCTGTTAAAATGATGTACTGCTGCTTAGTCATAAGTGAAAACACTCCAGTTTTGTGCTAGTTGTTGTTCTTCAACAGTTGTCAGGGTTTTGTTTACTCCAGTGTCTGGAGCAGGAGACTAAGCAGCTATGAGTCTTCAACACATTTCTTCAGCATTAACATTTTCTCTCAAAAGCTATTTGGATTTGCCCCCTCCTTTGCTTTCTTGTATGACTTTTACAGATCCGCGGGATCTAAGAGATAATAACAGGTCTGGGATTTACTCATTTCCCTTTATCGCTTTAACTTTCCAGGCTTGGCTGCTTCTGCTACAATAAAATATACAAGATAATTGCCGAAGTTTACACAAAACATTTTTCCCCTTTATTGAAATTGTAAACAGAGTAAATCGTGCTTTCTTTTCCACCACTAGGATTTCAATCTATTTTCTCTAAACTACTATATGAGGAGCAGAGTATAAAGTTTCTCTATTACTTCATTCAGTATAACCTTGTTTTGTTACTTCTCCCACCAGCCCTTTTTTGAAGAAATGGAGGGCTTTGGGTATCGAATGTTGCATGTGATATTAGACTCATTTGTTGTGATGATTTCAATGAACTACTGGAGATGGGATTCTCTTTAAAAAAAAAGAAATAAAAAACTTTGTTACAAGGGATGGCTTTCTGGGGAAAGGAGAAGAAATAATATGTTCAGAAATAAAGGTGGTATAAAAACAAATGTTATAAATAAAAATGTTTTACTTTGTTTGGCTGGTGGGCATACTCATCTGTAAAGTCAAGAAATCAAATTAAAACTAACCAGTAGCTCCCTGTCTTGGTGCAGAAAGACCAAATCCTGTGTAAGAATGGAATTGTGGTTAGTGAGAAGTTATCTAGGTGGCACCATGGATAGAGCACTACACTTCAAATTAGAAAGACTTGAGTTCAAAGCAGGCCTACATTAATACTTAATATTTATAATACAATTTATTCATTTATTTATTATATTATTATTGAATAGTATGATATTATTTGTTATATTACTATATTATGTTAAGCATGTGTTTTATATTATATTATATATTATGTCATGTTATGCTATATTATATTATATAATATTATGTTATGCTGTTATGTTGTTATATTACTATATTATTTATTGTTATATATTATATCACATATATATTATGTTACATGTCACATATTTATATATAATATGTAGCATTATTTTGTACTGTTATTTATTATTAATCATTATATTATTATATATTTTATTATTGTACCATATTATTATATTATTTATTATTAAGTAATAAAATTATATAATAACTATGTATCACTTAACCTCTTCTGTTTAGTTTTTTTATCTGTAAATTAAGAATAATAACACTACCTATCTCTTAGTGTTGTTGGGAAGAAAAAACAATAAGATGGTATCTGTGAAAAGTTTTGCAAATCTTAAAGTACCACATAAATACTATTATTTTTCAAATAAAGTATCATGGCTGTTACAAGTGGGAAAAGTGATCTGGTCCTAAGAAAATAAGTTTAAAATTACAGTTTAACCGTTTTATCAATGACTTTTAAAGGTGTTGATGTAATATCAAGAAAATTTATAGACAGCCAAAGTTAGAACACAGAACACATGTTGGATGCAAATGAGGTCAAAAAAGATCTTAGCAAGCTAAAATGTTTGATCAAATCTAAAAGAAAAAACCGATTTCCTAAGAGTTGATTTATATTCTTTCACTTGAATTTTTTAAAATCACCTTAATAAGCATAAAATATGATAAATATGGCAATATAACAATTGCCTGAAAAAGAATGGTCTTTAACAAAAGATTAACTCAGTCTGAAACAATTATATGAAAGTTGATACACTATATAGAGTTCTATCCTTGGTACTATCAATGGTTCTACATCAGAAACAGATATGTTTTTATTAGTGGAAATGACTTTAAGAAAAGGCAATACCATCTATTTTGTTCTTATACCCAAGTTCCATCTGGATTCCAAGTTCTGTCTGACTTACAGTTGAAATTGTCCAGATGTGCTGTCTTCCCCATCAGAATGTGAGCTCTTTAAGAATAAGGAATCTTATTTTTCTGTTTGTATCCTCAATATTTTACACATAATTGCTGCTCATCTTTTGTTTTTGAAGAAAAATGATGATATAATATTGGAATCAGGATACAGGCATATATGGCTCGGGCTAATCAGTGCAATGAGTTCAGAAGGTATTACCACAGACCAGGAACTAGTGAATATTTACAGTGGAAGTGGAACTGGACTTTAACAGCTCACGTTTCCTTTGTGCTTCTACAATTTTTTGATGTAGGCATGCCATTCTAGATAGCCTTGTGCCAACATTTTCCATGTCTCACAAATAACATGCCTTGTGCCAACATTTTCCATGTCTCACAAATAACATTAAAGTTCTTGAGACACCTTGAGAGTATTCTTAAGCTACTTCTTCTAACCATCATGTGTCCTAACTTTGTATGAGTTCTCCACAAAAGAGTCTTTTGGCTAAGTTTGCATTTCACATACAAACTAGCCCATTGGAACTGAACTCTTTACAATAAAATTTGAATTCTTGGCAGTTCAGTTTTAGAAAAGTCCTCAGCATCTAGGATCTTAACTTGCCATGTGATCTTTAAGAACTTTCTGAAACAATTCAAGTGGAAGCAATTCAATTTTCCATCATGATGCTGATATACTCTCTAGGCTTCATAAGCATATAACAATATAGTCATGTAGCCAGAAAAATGGCTGTGCAGACCTTCAGTATGGTATGCAATTTGATACCTCTTTTTTCCTCACACTTTCTTTTGGAGTCCCCTAAACTCCTGGACAATGTACTGCCACTACACTACCCGTGGGTAAAACCATTGGTCACAGTAAATGGAGAAATTTTGAACACTGTAGAATTGCACATAATAAGATCCTAATATATGATGTATTCATTTATTCTGAAGAAAAGTTTCATCTAAGCCTAAAAACCATTTGTGAACAAGATGGTACCGCAAGATCAAGAAGAATCAAGGTAAAAGAGGATTAATAAAGATAATAAGCAAATATTTATTAAGCACCTATTATGTAACAAATATTAGGTACTGGGGGTGAGAAAAATACATGTACAAAGAATGAAACAATTATTACTTACCAATAACTTGCAATCTAATGGGACATATGTAAATGTATTCAGCAAAAAACTTTTGGTGGATATCTATAAATATATACAAAATAGTTAAGTACAAGGCAGTTTGGGAGGGAGAGACAGCAACTGGGCAGATAAAGAAAGACTTTATGTACAAAATAGCTACTTCATAAGAGAAGAGCAAAACTATGAAGCAGGGGAAAGAAATTGTTTGGTTAAGAGCTAAATCAGGCAGACAAATCTTGACAATGGAATTTGTTTCAGGATATCAACCAGAATAAAGAAACAGATCATGGAACAACTTTCAGAAAAAGGAGTCGAGAACTACAGAGAATAATGAGTTAGTAAAAGGTTGAAACCCAAAAGGGAAAATAGTTTTGGGGTCTTGCTGAGGAGATTAAAAAGAGAGTAGATCTAGTAAAGATTCCAAATAATGCATAATCTGGCCAGCTGCAAGAAGCAAGCTCCTACATAGACTTAAACCCTTAACTGATAGAGAATTAGACAATGGAGAGCAAACATGTGATATCCTGAACAAAAAAATCCATAGCACAAGCTAGAACAAAATTAAAAATCAAGGTCAAGAATGAAAAGGAACTTAGGATTTTCTTGACTCCAACTGAGTACCATCTCCTATCCATTCCATTCCTTTTAAAGACCTAAGAAGAATAAACAGCAAATAACTGTGCTGACATTTGAACCTCTCACTCTGAATTCAGTTTTTTTTTCACTATACCAAGCAAGGTAGAAGGTTGCCAGTATTTAAAATGAGATATTATCACAAGGTGATCCAGGATGAGAACTGGTGATGCACCATTTTAGAGGCAAGAATAGCCTCAAAGGCCACCTAATCCAAGTCTTCATTTTGTAATTGAGAACCGTGGAGGTTACCCAAGGTCACACAAGTGCAGTCAGATAACTGGATCTGTGCTACATGACTATAAGTGATTATTCAACTTCTGCTTAAACATATCCAGAGATGAGAAACTCAGCATCGAACAAAGCAGTGCACTTTATTTTCTGATCAGCTCCAACTGTTAGAAACTACTTCCTTATCTTAAAACAAAATACACCAGTGTACAATTCCCACAAATACACATTGCTCTTAATTTTTCTCTCTGCTATTAAATCACTATTACAATTGTTACAGCTGACCTAATTCATAAATCAACTTGAATTTTTCAACATTAAAAAAATCCAGGTTTTGACCTATGCATGCCATAGAGTAACATATAGGATATAGTGACCTGTGTGTCCTAGTTTTCTAACAGTCCTGATTATAAGAAACAAAAATATACATTTAATGAGGCATGCAAAAAGAAATTTTGTCCAATTATGTACCAATATTTTGTAGTTTGGAAAAGATGGAAAATATGTGTCAACTCTATTTTATCTGCTCCTCCTAGAACTTTACCTTTACCTGCCTTTCCTCACTCCTTCTGTGTTTTTCCATTCTGAACCAACTTTGCTTTTCAGGAAGTCCTGATATATTGTCCTTATTTGTTATCTCATTATCAATTGTTTTAGTAAAAGACTGGATAATGCTTTGTTGTGTGTTGGCTGTAGTAGCTAAGAACTGATGTATATAAAATTCATCTATCATTCTTAGACCTAAAATACAAGACAACATCAATTTGGGGAAAGGGATCACAATCTTAAAAAGATCTCACACATATGTATGTGTGTGTAGAACATTTTTATTCAAAACTTGAAGTGATAAAATAAACAAATACCACTTACATACAAGCACCCTCTCTCTAAAAATTATCATTTGGATTCAACTTATATGGCCACAGCACAAAAGCGAAAAGGTCAGAAAATCTCCAATGATGAGGAATATTCTATTTCAATTGCCAAACTCAAAAAGAGGATTAACAATCTTTTCTTTATCAAAAGAAAATCTGCTTACAGATTTCACTAGGAAATCAGGATGATGCTCACTTGGGCCAAAGAGTTAAAAGCAAAATGCTATTGGTTAAAAAAACACACACATCAGGGACAGCTACTTCTCTCATCTCCAAAGAAATGCTTGAGTTCAAAAGATGCAAGATTTTATGCTTTTAATTAGTTGCCATTTTGATGTCAGCCTCCAGACAGCATGAAAAAGAACAGCCTAGAGAAAAGTAGATTTGACAAAATTTAGTGTCTTGGAAAAAACAAAATGCCACTGCTTTTACTTCTGAAATTCCCACTCCTCGGTGTCTCACTTAGAATAACCGGCAAAGAGAGATGAAAGAAAATTATGAACGTGTTCCCCATCTATCCTCAATAAGGGCTTTCTCCATCTTTACAGTTCCCATGAGTTGGTCACCAGAGGCTTAACTTGAAGAATAAGACCCACTATCCACACTTGGAAAGCCTTCTAAATTCCCAAAGGGATGCTTGGCAGGCTTGGAGATGTAATACAGTTCTAACAGCTGCCGATACTTATATTTGGAACATCAGTCATTTCACTTGGGATTCAGACAAGGTACCAGGGGCAAGGTGACTCAAGTGGGGGATAGGGCAAACAATAAAAGCCAATGAGAAACTCATAAAATCTATTTCTTTAGTAGAAACATTTTATTCCCAAGGTGAATTAAAGTTCTTTATAGTTTTTACACATTGGAAAACAGAAGACAAGAAATGCATGCATGTAACATCAGAATTTGCCATCAAAAGCAACATATAAATAATTGTAATTTATTGTAATGTAATTGTAATGTAAATTATTGGTCTATGAACCACATTTGGGAGAGGAAAAGGATTTTATTAGTCAGCTACTTAAACTGAGGAATGAATATTGCATTCAATAACTTTTGTTAGATTCCTGTTATGTTCCTGATAGTATACTAAATGCTGGAAATATAAAGAATTTTTTTAAAAGCTCTGCCCTCAAAGAGTTTACAGTCTCACAGAGGGTTCCTATACATATACTTATATATATGCATAATGGCTATATGTTTAGTAGCCATATACACATATATGGGTGTGTGTATACATACATATATATACATAAATTAGAGAAAAATACTACATAGTATTTTCAAAATGGAAAAAGCCTGAAAACTGGGGAGATTCCGGAAGCGCCTCCTGTCAGAGATAGTCCTTAAAATGGGTTTTTATATAAGGAATCTATTACAAAAAGAAAATACTTCAAAACACTTTCTGGATTCTTGGGCATAAGTTATCATGTCAGTGCCAGCTAGGATTGTAAAGTAAAAATTGTCTTTAATCCTCTTTCCCTTTAGACAACTGCTGTCTTCCCATTCAGAGTCCAATGTTCATTTGTTGTACTCTCTACCCTCACCTCAAGAATACTTCTATATTATCTCTGCCTCATCTTTCCTTTCCTAGCTGAGGTCCATGTTCTTTACCAGGATTTTGGAGTCTGTTTTCTGTAAAGGGCCAGTTGGATATTTATAACCTAAAGTTATCAACTTATAGAACTTAAGAAGTAGAAGGTTGTTGTACTTAATTTTCAGCTCATTGTCACCTGTGACTGTCCTAAAAAATGATTCTAGGACCAGACATTCCTGTCTCTTGTTCTATACCATTGTCACTCTCCTCCTCATAAAAAAACATATTTAATCTAGTCCCCTCCTTCCTCAGATCACAGGTATCAGAAACTACTTAAGAGTACTCACTAATTTGTGCTAAAGTATACAGAGAGGCTTATGGTGTTGGTCAAGGGGGAAAATGGTGTTAGTGGAAAGGAAATTATCAAACAAGGGGAGAAATGAAAAAATATAGAAAAGGGAAGATGAAAAGACTAGAGTACATATTCTCTTCAATCACTTTTAGCTCAAAACCTATGATTTTATGTTATGAATGTTCCAATCATGTTAGAAGAATTGTACCAGTTTCTTCTTATCAAAGAATGTACTAATTTGTGTGGCCTGAAAAAAGATGCACCCTGGGGCTAAATTCTGAAATAAAATGTGTAAATCCAGAAGCTTTGAGTTTCCATCAGCTTAAGCCATTTTACAACCTGAACTCCTGGAGATCATAAAGAGATTTAACAGATGGGGGTATGGGTGATGAGCTTGATTATGTGTTCATTATTTAGAATTTGTTGCAAAATATGCCAATGTGATAGATTGAAAAGGACATTGAGACCTGGATTCTAGGCCTGACTGCCACAAATAGCTATCCAAATTAAGCATAGTAGTTCTTGGTCTGTGGAATAAAGATTGGTTTAGATATTCTCTAAAGCAAAGCTTCTTAAACTTTGGGTTGCAACCCCATTTTGAGTCATCTAACTGAATGAGGGAGTCATGAAATTATAATTTATTATAAGTAAATGTTTTTATTTGTATGTTGATTTTATATACCCACATACCTGGGATCACGTAAAAATTTCTTGGACAAAAAGCAGTCATGAGTGGAAAAAGTTTAAAAAGCCCTGTTCTAAGGGAACTCCCAACTATAAAAGTCTATGATTCTAAGAAAATTAATTGGTTATTGTTTTTCAATCATGTCTGAGTTCTTTGCGATCCCATTTGGGGTTTCCTTGGCAAAGATACTGGAAAAGTTTGTCATTTTCTTCTCCACATCATTTTATAGATAAGGAAACCAAGGCAAAGGAGGTTAAATGAGTTAAGCAGGGCCACATACTAGTTAGAGTCTGAACCTAGATTTGAACTAGGTTTTTCTTGACTCGAGGCCTGGTGCTCTATACAATTTGTGCAATACACATTTTGTGGAAATATGTACAAAATATATCCAAAAATACAAATGTGTATGTATCCATTTGGAGATTATTTTGGCATATAATGGGAAGTGTTTGTCTAACCCTATTTTTTCCAGACTATTTTATACTTTTCTCAGCAATTTCTGTTGAACATGAGTCCTTCCCCCAATAAGTGGGGTCTTTGAATTTACTGAACAATATGCAACTATGTTTGCTGCCATGTGTTGTCAATTAGTCAACTAGTAAATTTATTAAATGCCTGCTATATAACTGGTACTGCGCTAAGGATTGGGGAAAAGAAGAAAGCCCTGTTCTCAAGGAGATCACAGTTTATTGGGAAAGATAACATGAATCACCTATTTGCAAACAAGCTATTTATAGTATAAATTGGAAAATCATCCACAAAGGGAAGGCACTCATATTAAAGAGGAACAAGAAAGTTTTCTCTTAGACTGCTCAATGGCTTTGCTTCTTAGATTTATTCTGCGAGGTTAAGATTGCCAGGAGTCTGGCTTTCCAATAAATTGGATTCTCCTCCCAGATGAATATATAGCATTTATCATTACAAATACAATTTATATTATTAGTATTTTTATTATGTCATAGAACAATCTGAAGAACAGAAGACATCATGGAAGCCAAACTCTATTTCCAACAAAAAATGTTTCCTCTCAAAGCAGGAGGAACGTTGATCTGAAATTCTGAGACAAACCTTCCCTATTTTTCATCATAAGGTGATCCAAAATATCACATAATGGTTTGGTTTGGTTTTGTCACTGTTGTTGTTTTTAATAGTAACCTATCCAATTATTCATTGAAACTCACCAGGGAAATTACATCAAAGCATCATTCAGTTCATCCTTCTGCAGTAAGAAATTACTATCTGGTAATATGTATTCTCTGTTTTGCAGCCTCATTTAAAAAACCCTCAAGTAATAACCATTTTTGTTTCCACACTGCATTGGAAACTCACATCTAATTTGCTTTCCACTATCATCTCCTTTCCCCCTTTCCAAGTTTTTTTCCTATCCATTGATTCATTTTTTATGGGTTCCTCCTACATTTTTCTGCCTCAGATAGATGGGGTTTCAATTTTCTAAACTATATCTCATTTTATAATTTTGTGCCAATACTTCTGTAACCCAAGGCCCCTTTGTGTTATTTATCATTTCTCAGAGGCATCAGAAAATTCTGCCAGCAGAATCCTGCCTCAGGGGACCAGGTCAATAATAAAAATGTTCTATAAGGTCAGACCCAAAACCCAAACCTACCACACCCCATTAAATGCATTCTCACAACTCAATGCTTTATCATTTATCACTATTCTACCTTTGATTCACAGCCTTTTAGTCAGCATTTGATGCATTTAATGGTTTCTAAGCTCTAATTTGAACTCCATTTTCAAGTATGTTCTTAGACAAAAGCCACTGAGTAAGTATCTTAGTGATTTGTTTTCAATGCCCATCATTTTTTGTTTGCTAAAATATACAATAAAAATATTTAAAAAGTGAAAATGAAAAAAGGGACAGTCACGTTTAAATAAGTGCAAAGTATAAGTTATAAGAATTGGGCATAGGAGGGAGAGGATGATGCAGGAAAGGGCAGAGAGTAATAGTTCTTTCTCCAGCTCCTCTCCTCACCCCACCTTGACAAATGGATCTAATCCTACTACTTGAATAAGCAGGAAGTTAGCAATTACAATTCTTCTAGGGAAATTGGGACCCAAAAGACTTCTTAGCTTATACTCTATCCACTATATCCTCTACAGCTACAAGAGAATCTTAAGGGTACCCAGACCTTTCTAGCTACTCAGTTAACTGTACCCTTAAATCAAGTCTTCCCATCCACCAAGTTGTGGCTGAATCCCATAGCCAAGAAATGCAAAATGTGAATTCCTTCAGGCCAGGGATTATTTCCTATTCTACTTATATTCTCAGCACTTAGCACAGTGTTTGGAACACAATTATTATTTAATAATTTTTTTCTTTATCCACTCTTCTTTTTAATGCAATAACCAAGCAGTAGCCTCCTTAACACTAGAACTAGAAGCCTAAATACAGGAAAATATCCTACTACTCTATAAGCTCCAAGAGGACAAGAAGCATATCTCATTTTCCTTTTATTCTCTCTAGATGCTTTGCAAATGTAAGCTGTTCTACTGTTGGATAAATGAATGTAGACATTTAACTCAAAATTAATTAATAGGCATTTAATGAAATTAATAAAATAGAAATTGCCATTAGAAAATAATATTTGATAAACAGTTTTACGTTGTCACCTTTTTACTTCCTTGATCTACAATATCCATTCATGCCTGAATTATCACAAATTCCTACTTTACAGGATAAAAATTAATAACTTTTGAAACTGTAGAACAAAAATCATCATCATCATTCATTACTATTCATAAGTTTGGTGCACCTAATACTGTTAGTTGGATCCAAAAGTCACAAATTAGTCCCAATAATATTATTGAATAGAGTTCCATTGGAAGAATTTAAATTCAATAAATGTAAAACTGTCACGCTGGAGTATAGTGTCTTTAAATGAAAAGGATTAATTGCATTGCATTAACAACTTTGCAAAACGATACTTATAGAACAAGGACTCTAAACTTAGGATTCATGCTCAGCAAGCATATTTCAGAAGAAACATGAACTTAGATGGGAAAAAATTGCATCTATATTTGGGAAAAAATTGCATCTATATTTTCACTAACCTCCAACTGAAATTTATCATTTCATTCAATTATGAATGGAATATAATTCCTTATGGTGGTGAGGAATATCAGCTTTGGTCTCAAGAAAAGATATCTTGGGAACCTACTGAGAACCTATCAGACACCTACAGGCCAAGAGGCACTGTGTGAAGACTTTACAAAAAAGAAAAAGAACTCCCAAATCCTACAATATCAAGTTAATTTTTTTACATATGGGTGTGCTATAATGTGTTTCCTTACTATTATATTATCGATTCTCTCCCAGGTACCAAATATAATTGTAGGACAGTGTGCTTCAGGTTTGGAATAGACTATTCTTACTATATCATGATAGTAAATGATGTTTTCTAAAAGTTAATTAAATGTACTAGTTGATTATTAAGGGGGAAGCACACAGGTGCAGCTCATGAACTACAGTCAGTCAATAAACATTTATTAAAGACATTATATTCTAAGCACCATACTAAGCACTGGGGATACAAAGAAAACCAAAAGATAGTCCTTGCTGCATTCAAAGAGCTTGACTGTCCCTAGCATAAAGAGAAGTTAACTTCTTAGGGACTGAACTCATAAGTGTAAGTTGGGAGAGTAACCCAAAGAGAGTATTTTATTAATATCATTATGCAAGTTCATACCTGTGATTATCAGTATATTTAGTTATTGATGCGAAAAGCCCTTTCACTGATACAGACATCCCAGCAACTTATCAGTGATTAATCAATTCATCAAGTCTTTAGACAAATCCATTATTGTATTTAAATTTTATTTTTTTTAATTTCTAAATATTTGTTTTTGTCCCTCACAAATGCCCATCTTCCTCAATGATAAAGAAAAAAAAAACCAAAACCTTTGTAACAAATATTTATACTCAAGAAAATCAAATACCCAAATTGTCCTTGTCTTCATCTTGAGTCCTTCTCTGTTAAGTGGTAGATAAAATCATTGGTCCTCTGAAACTATGGTGGTTTATTGTACTGATCAGAGTTCTTAAGTCTTTCAAAGTTATTTGTCTTTACACTGTTGTTGATATTGTATAATTTGTTCTTTTGGTTCGATAGGTTTCTCTGACCACCTCTGGTGGCCATTTCTCTGAATCAATAGTCTATATTCACTGTGTTGCAACTCTAAATTGTATACATTTATCCCCTACTGATTCAATGGTTTTTATAACATGGCCAATAGAAATGGGGAGGGAGAGAAAATCCTCTCCTGAAATGGTATTACCAAAATTCATCCAACTACTTAAGGTCTCTAGAAGTATATCGAGCTTTTTTTGCTTAGTTCATGATTATTCCATTTTCAACTCAAAGTTCATAAAGGAAACATAGAAAACAAAGGAAACACAGAACATAAACATTAAAACCTCATAATATGACTATCAAATGTGATCACAAAACTTCACAAAATCTCCATCCTATGAGTTGAAATAGACCTTAGAGCTATTCTAGGTGAACCTAGACTCCCCTCTTATATGCAGTGAACCAAATAAGGTGCATTTAAAGGACTTTGATGATTATAAAATATACTAAGTGCCACTCTGAGGACTATTTGATTAGACGCAAGCAGTCTTTGCTATCCTATGCATGAAGCATAAAGACAAACGTCTCAGAGATGAGGTTTCTTTCCTATGCTGGACAAATTTTTTTCAAGGATTCCATTCAGAGGTGAAAGACAGCTGTCATAGCTCTCAGCTTTCATGGAATGTCCATTCTCAATGGAATCCAGAGCAAAAAAGTAATCTCCATTCCAACTACAGAACTGTGCAGTGGATAAAATGATAGATTTAGAGTCAGAAAAAATCTGCATTTGAATCCTATTTCTGACATTTACCAGTCTCAACCATGGGCAAGGAAAGTAACCCTTCTGCACCTTGATTTGCTCATTTGCAAAAAGGAAATAATATCTACAGTACTTACCTCAAAGGTCTCTATAAAGTTCAAATGAGATAAGCTATGCAAAACACATTGTAAACTTTAAAATGCAACATAATTATGACTTATTACTGACATCTTTTTCTATACAGACATTATATTAGGTGCTCACTTAATTTCATGTCTTAGCAGAAAGCATAAAAGACTCTGAGCTGGGTCAGTTTTGCCTTGATGAAAAAAAATCACCTTGTTTCTTTTATTGCCTCAGAATTGTTGTCCAGACTGCCTATATCTGGGTCTTCTATGACATCTCAACTCTAGGTACTTAATTAGAATTTTCTTGGATCACATATTGCTGAGAACAAAATCTATTATAGTTGATCATCACACAATCCTGCTGTTACTGTGCACAATGTTGTAGTTCTGCCCACTTCACTTAGAATCAGTTCATGTAAGTTTTTTCTAAAATTAGTCTGCTCATAATTTCTTATAGAATAATAATATTCCATTACATTCATATACCATAACTTATTCAATCATTCCCCAACTGATGGGCATCCACTCAGTTTCCAGTTTCTTGCCACTACAAAAAGGGCTGCCACAAACATTCTAGTACATGTGGACCCTCTTCCCTTTTTTTATAATCTCTTTGGATAAAGAACCTGTAGTGATACTGCTGGATCAAAGAGTATATGCATAGTTTGATAGCCCTTTGGGCATAGTTCCAAACTGCTCTCCAGAATGGTTGGATCGGTTCACAATTCCACCAACAAAGTATTAGTGTCCCAGTTTTCTCACATCCCCTCCCACATTTATCATTATCTTCTCTTGTCATCTTAGCCAATCTAACATGTACAAGGTGGTACTTCAGAGTTATCTTAACTTACATTTCTGATCTATAATAATTTAGAGAATTTTTTTCATATGACTAGAAATGGCTTTAATTTCTTTGTCAGAAAACTGCTTATTCACATCCTTTGATCATTTATCAATTGGCGAATGATTTGGATGCTGCTTATCATTTTAAGGAAAACTACATTTAAACCCTACACTTTCTAGTGTTTTTGATAGGAATGGGCGCTGAATTTGCCCAATGATTTCAAAAAAAATTTAAGACATTAAAATATTTTTATAAAGAAAAAATAAGCATATATTTTGAAGGACATTGTTCTAGGCACTCAAAAATAAATGAGGTATGGTCTGTATCCTTAAGGAACTACATAAATTGGCAAGACATTTTTAAAATACATAGAAATAAACACCATGGAAAAAGCACCATGGTAAGTGCATAGGAGAGGTACAAGGTATTCTGATGGTACAAAGGAGGGATGGATCACTTCTGGATAGCAAGATCAAAGGAGAATATATGGATAAACAACATAAGCTATTATCTTAAAGCCATCATATATTCCTAGAAAGTATGGAGAGTAATATGATCAGAGTCCTAGACGTAGGAAAATATGGAATTGAATTAATAAATAACAAATAATTCATTCTGGCTACAGTCCAGAATTGAAATACATTTAGAACTTAAAATGCCCTCAGAAAACATGTGGTCCAATTCCTTCAATATATAGATGAGGAAACTGAATACTAGGGGGATAAACTGACATGTCTAAGATCACATGAGCAATAAAAGTAAGATCTGTGATTCAAGTCTAGATCTTCTGATTTTAAAACTAACACTCTTTCTATTATATAATACTGCCTCTCTTAAGGAATACCAGAAAACTCTATTATACCTGCTCCTCTCTCTATTGTTACTTGAAGAAAGGAAATGGCTTATCATAAACTTATAAAGAGAGCCTTGGAAACGTGGATGAAGTTGATTCTTCTCTTTTTAAATTATTCACTAAGGAGTTCCTAACCTATACTCCCTCCTTCCTCTCATTACACAGAGCCTGAAATCAATCTCTGGTTATTAATTTGGTGCAAGATTCTGGCGCCTGCTTTTGCATAGCTGTGTTAGATAACCTTTCTTTAAAGGACGTGCATTAGATCCATGGAATACATCTCTTTCAAATCCATTACCCACGATTTTCTACTGCCCTCGAGATCAGGTGTCTTCATTAAAAAGCCCATCCCATGGCTGCCTTCCTGAAGCCCCCCACAATCAGTAAGAGAGAAGGTAGACATGATTCAGCATTTAGTATGTCCTTAAGTGTTCCTGAAATGTTTCCCAAAGCAAAAGCTGGTCCACTGACAGCTATACTTAGCCTTTAGTCAATCCCTATAGATAAGTACATTCCAACATCATTACAGAGTTATCAGCCAGAGCCAAGCACTCAAAATGTACTATGCATGAGGCAAGTGGCATTTCTGCTCCCAAATAATAAGTAAAATATGCTCCCTCATCAAGAAGGCAGAATAAACAAATTGGCAATGTTACCTTAATTGTACGGTACCAGGTAAATATTGAGCCATCCATTCTATAGTCCCTAACAGTCATGTGTATTGTCAATTTAGCAAAGACATCTGCTTCATGATTTCACTGCCTAACTACCATTTCTTAAATTCTAACTAGGAAAAAAAATGCCTGTCTGAAGATGAATTGGTGATAAAGACCCCGTGTCTGAATCTGAGCACAGCAGGTTTCAAGGCACTCAGCCTTTGAGAAAAATGCCTGAATACATTTGCTGTCTCCATGCGTGTGTTCCTTCCCCCTCCCCACAATACCACATTATATCCTGTATCATAAGCAGTCTAAAGTACAACAACTCTTATCTGATAAGATGCAAGCTTGTATGGCATTGTTAGACACGGGCTATGAAGGATGTGACAATCAACTGTCAAAATAAAGGGCCCTTGAGAAGAACATTTCAGTTTTTAAATGGCTTTCATAAACAGGCTTCTCACTTCCTAGAATAGCCTTGCAAATAGCCATTCATCTGAAAATAACCATTTATATTATGCCAGGCAAGTAGAAAAGAATGCCGATTTCATTAGTTCCATTGACTCTATGCCCAGCAAAAGGAGAGTACAGTTGTATGAAAATAAACTGTAGGAGCTGATAAAATAGTGACAAATGAAAGGTTTATAGCACTGACGCTTTAGAGATTCCATAATAAGTGAGTAGGGCCTCAAGGTGGTAAAATATGATATAGTTTATAATTTGCTGCACTTGATTTATTATTTACTAAGTGACAACTTAATGACCTAAAAGGTTCCTATGTCCTTAGATAGCATCATGCTCTAAGTGGGTGTATACAGTCTATTCTAACAACAATGGAAGAAGCATTTATTTGGCGCCTACGGTGTGCATCACTGTGCTAAGAACAATGACTAAAAAACCAAAACTAAAAAAAAGAAATAACACGACTATCTTTGGGAAACTTTCTTTCTAGTAGGGGATTACCACTTATAAATAAATGTGCAAAAGGTAATTTAAGGAAGGGACAGAGAATACTAAAAGCTAAGTCCTCCTCACTGCAGGGCTCATTCTCAATCCACTGTGCCACCTAGCTGCCCAATAAAATACATTAAGTTGAAAAAATTCAGTGCAGAAATATGAGATAGATGAAAGACCTACCTGTAGTTTAAACAAATTGCAAAGTCTAATATTGTGACATGGCAGAAAAACTAATGCAATCATGAGCTATGTTAATAGAAAAATAAGAATTAGAGGCAACTAGGTGATACAGTGGATAAAGTGCTAGACTTGAAACTGGGAAGATCTTAATTCAAATATAGCCTCAGACACTAGCTATGTGATCTTGCAGGTCACATATTGATTTAGAAATCCACAAATTAACCTTCTCTATATCATATGACATTGCATATAACAATATCATTATATTATATTTATAGATAACATCTTTATTTTTATTTATTTTGTTAAAAATTACCTGATTATTTTTTAATTTGGTAGATTTGCAGCCCATGAGCCTCTGGAGTAGATGACCTCAGGGCTTACTTCAAGGTCTAGCTTTATGTTTATAATGATTATTTATAAGCATTTATATTACTTACAAACTATTTATAAAAGGTTGGTTTTAAAATGCTACTGAATTCAGCTTAATCAATTATCTTTCCTTCTGGTGAAATATGACATAGATGGCTTTATTAAACTACTCAAGACAAAAATGACAGAAATGAGATTTTATTTCATAATATCATCAAGGTATGGCTTGACATTCTTGAAGTTTTTGTTCCCTTCTTTCCCCTTTTTCCATTACTAATCAGTACCACTTATTATGGCACTGTGCATTGGTCTGCACCAATAAACTGAGCAATTGACAAATGCAACTGAGTTATTAAAATTCTTATCTTTCCTTTATTGTATTATGATCTCTAACTATTGGTTCTACAGATGACATTTAAACAAGGCTGATGAAAATCTTCATTTTTAAAAGATCATATGGATTTTTTTAATGTTAAACTTCGTCAGTTTTTATACTCTCCTCTTTCATCCTCATCAAAAATTAATTCTTCTTTATGTTTTGCAAATCTGAGATTGTTAATATTTCTCCCAGTAACTTTAATTACAACTTTTGATTCATCCTGCCTGGCATTTTAATGGTATATTCTTAATGTAAGTTAAATAAATGAGATGACAATATCAATATAAAGGCTTTTGTACTCCTTTTCCATTCTTTTTTGGGGGTGTTTTTAAAGCTTTTTATTTTCAAAACATATTCATGGATAATTTTCAACATTCACCCTTGAAAAGCCTTGTGTTCCAAATTTTTCCCTCCCTTCTCCTTCATCCCCTTCCCTAGATGGCAAGTAATCCACTATATATCAAACATGTGCAATTATTCTATACATATTTCCACAAATATCATGCAGTACAAGAAAAATCAGATCAAAAAGAAACAATATGGGGAAAAAAGCAAACAACTAAAAGAGTGAAAATACTATGTTGTGATTCACACTCAGTTCCCATAGTCATCTCTCTAACTGCAGATGGATCTCTTCAAGCACTGATGAAAATCTTAAGAATCATTACCTGTAAATCACATTCTTCAGACTTTTGAGAAACTCTAGTAAAAGTGGGTATGAGAAGCAGAGAGGTTCAAGATTTAAAAATAAACACTATTACATCACTCCTGTGAATATCTAAATACTTCAATTTAATATTGTCAATTTCATGTCATTATCTTTATTACTATTAAATATTCTACTCATATAGTTATCAAACACAGAAATTAAATGAAAATGTAATCTCAACCTAGTGTCATCTACAATTGTAGATTGATACAAAAAGAAAATTTGTAGAAAAGCATGATGAATATAAAGGAAAACAAACAACAAACAATTGACTCCTTTTGTCCAAGAGCTTTTAGAGGTATTGACCTTTAATTATGGTTTATCCAAGGAATCCTTGCATTTGAAGAAGAATATGCGATTTTAAATAAATGTGACATTTCCATCATAAGTAGGAATTTAGGATTTTAATGCATGTTCAATAAAGCTAGTTTGATTTCTCCTACTATTTTGCCTTCTAGTTATTTCCTTTGGATGGTATAATAGATATAACAACTAAAGCATGCATTAGGTATGTCTAAGCAAAGTAACATATATATGTGTGTATATATATATATGTGCATATATATATATATATCAAGTACTCAATGTGTGTTGTCAACAATAAGAGAAAAAGTTAAGTATAATCAGGGAATTTGCCTATGACAGCCCAGTCCTCAGAGCATACTTGCATTTGCCTTCCTGGTGGATTATATAAGAGGACATACAGATATTACCTATCTGATTCCAATCTATTACAATGAGCTTTGTAATACTAGTTCTAAACATTGAGATGCTGGTACTATGTGATGTTGGGGAGAAAATCTAATTGGCTCTAGAGCCAGAAGAACTACTTACTCAGAAAGTAGTAAAATCAGAATTCAGTAAACATACAAAAGGGACAACTTAATGACTTCTCACTGTGTTTTCCTTCCTAGTAGTAAATGAGACAAATATTTGCTGTGAGCTTCCAAAGGGAAATTGTTTTATCTCCCAGCTGGACACAATGTGTTTATGAGCACATTCATTTGGTTTATTCTTTCCTTATAGTAGATAAAGAAGGATCTCAGGGTGGAATTTTCCAGGAAGCATTTTTGTAAGTTCCTAAGACCTTAAGGATCTATCCCACCAATGGCCAAAGCCAGTAACAGTGGCCATCACAGTAGGAATCACTAACAACAAAGGAAACACCTGCAGACAGTTGTGGAAAGACAACAACCTGAGGATAGGGGCAGCTTCAGAGATTGTGAGCCCTTAGGACAGAAACAAGTGCTAGGCTTGCAGGGCTTGAATTTTAGAAAAGCTCCAATCCTTGAAGCCCAAAAGAGAATAACACCAGTAAGTTAAAAGGAACCTCATGAAGATGGCATGAAGGTAGAAAAGGACTTCCAGTTCTAAGAATCAAGAGGTGCCCTTTGTTCACATGTGACTTACCACCATTCGTTGAGTCTACTCTCTCAAGGAAACTTAAGTATGCAAGGGGAGAGTAGAATACCAGGTTCGATGGACAATATTTATAACAACTATTCTTGCTATACTTTTGCAGGAAACTCCCTAAAAACACTGAAAGATCTCCCTTTACAGGAACCCACCACTTTCAAAAGCGCCCATGTAATCTGAAATAGCTCTAAATTATTTGCAAAATTTGTGGGCTTTTTTCCCCCTTCACATAAAGTTGCTTCTTTGCAATTTCTACCCATTGCTCCTTGTTCAGTCTTCTCAGTCAGAGAATAAATCTTATTTTCCCTGAAGTGCTGACCTTTAAAATACTTTAAAATAACTATTTTGTCCCTCAAATTGTAACTCAATTGATTTTGATTGACAATGAGGAGACCAAAAGAGGTCTAAGGACAATAAATGACCCAGCAGGGACTGAGGAGTTGTAGGACTAAAAACCCCAATACCTCAAGCCCTGAGAGAAAAGATAGACATTTTCTTCCAGGGACTTATCCTAATGGCCCCAGAAGGAGTTACATTAAAAATTAAATATTATGCCTTTTCACACTCACCATTATTTTACATAATGAAAATATTTATGTATAATAAAACAAAAATTAATTTACTTTTCTTTATAAAGACCATGGAACAATTCCATAAAGAGCAAGAAAACTTTAAGCAACTGTATTACAGTTCTTAGAATAATATATTTAGAGCTAGAAGAGATATCTGACATCAGTCAGTCATATTACCTAATATTACAGAGAAGGAATTTCGAGTTGGAAGAGTCTAACTGACTTGTCCAAGGTCACACAGATATTAAGTGATGGCCCTAGTATTTAAACCAAAGTCCTTTGATCCCACATTCATCACTCTTTCCACTGAACCAAATAACTTCATAAATTAACTCTGAGCAAATGTCATTACTAACTACTTGGCTGATTAATTCCATTCTCTTCAAATCCATCATCTCTTGACATCCTGAGAGCAGTGAAGACCAGGTGTTCAAAATATTTATCATTACTTCTTATAAATAGCAAGGTGTTTTATAGAGGTTTCATAAAACAATTAAAATTTGAAGGAACCTTAACAGCTACCCAGTCTAATACTGGAAAAATTGTAATATATTGAATATAATATTGAATTTATCATCCAGTGTTTCCTTAAAGACCTCTACAGAGGGAAATCCAGTACTTTCAAAGGAACCCATGTACTTTCACAGAGCAATAGTTTACATGTTTTCCCCCAATATCAAGCCTAAATTTGTCCCTTTGCAACTTTTATCCATTGTTCTTCATTTGTGCCTCTCTAAATGGGCTGAGTCTAATCCCTCTCTGAGTGTTAGCTCTTAAAATACTTAAAGACAACTATAATGTTGCCCAGAAATCTAATTTACATTAATTCTTTTAGGTTTCTTGCAATAGATATTTGGTTAATTCAAGGTTTCTTGAAATAATCACATTATTTTGACTCTTCTCAGCTGAAATTCAATTATGAAGCAGACCAAGTTTTAATGATCAAATTCAACAAACTTTTATTATGCATCTATTCCAGCTGTTGACAGCATTTTGGATAAGAATTCTGTCATTCAACCTATTAGCTATACTTTGCAATTTTGTGTCACTTATAAATGTAATAAGCATACCCTTTCAGCTCTCATTCAAGTCAGTGAACTGTGTAATCATCTAGCCCACATTTCTCCATCTTATTCATACAGATAGCAAAGTTCACCAATGTCCCTTGAAGATCACCTCTTTCTTTCTAAATTCTTATGAACTATGCTGTTGTAAAAATAAAAAAAAATTCCTGGATCCAAAGTCAAAATATATAAATTTGAATCACTTTTCTGCTATTTACTACCTGTATGGAATTAGGAAACTCTTGTTTTTTTTTGTTGTTGTTGTTTGTTTTTCTAGTCTCAGTTTATTCATCTATAAGATAAATTAGTCAGAATAAATGATACCTGATTGTCATCCCATCCATCCTAGGCAGTAATCCTATATTTTCTTTGATCTTTTGTTTTTCCCAATATAACAAAAGTCCTTTTTTATTCTGCTCAGCTTTTCTTTCCAATAAACTTATTTCTCATTCCTAGTCATCATCCTTCTGACAATATTTTCAATTAATGCCCAATGATTTTGTATTCTTCTTTTGTTACCTGCGCTTCCTTTTTCTTATGAACATGTATTTTAAAAATATATACTGACTCACCATGCATCCTCATTGATCATAGAGTACTAGAACCAGTAGCCAATTAGACCAACTCATTTATGAAAGGATTACACTATAAAACATTTGACAAATCTAGTCCCTGTTAGAAAAACCCCAAGATTGGGGGATCCACCAGATCCAAAAGGCATCCCATTCCACTTTTAAAGAGTTCATATCATTAAGAAGCTTTCCCTGAAATCAAGCCTAATTTGATTCTTCATTGTTCCTAGTCAGTTTCCTGGATCCAAGCAAAACAAGTTTAATTCCATTCCCACATAATAGACTTTCAAATACTTGAATATAATGATCATATCCCAACCCATCCTCTCTCTAGATGACACAGCTCTAGTTCCTTGAACGGATCTCCATACGACTTGGAATTAACACTTTATACCATTCTGGTTCGCTTCTTCAGTTTGTCATTGTTCTTAAACTATGACGCTTAGAGCTGATCATGATTTTCCAAATGAGGTATGAAGATAGAATACAGAAAAGGTAATGGCATGTAATTCAATATGGTACATAATTCCATTCCTGGGAGCTAAGTTTCTAATTCAGCCCATGATTATATTCTTGTCTGGTAGCCACATAACCCTACTGGATCATATTACACTCACAGTTTACTGAAACAAAACTTTTTTCAAACAAACTACTATCTGATGATGCCATCCCCATTTTATATTTCTGAGTTGTTCCCGTGTAAAATTTTACATTTATCCGAAAGGATTTTTTATTTTCTTTGACAAAGTGCTCTAGCCTGTCAAAAATCTTTTGTAAACTGTCATCCAATTTTTTAGCTCTCTTCTTCAATTTAGTGTTATTTTCAGGTTTGATGGTAATTCCAATTATGCCTTTATATAATATTTAAAATTGTAAGTATACATTTATTTTTCATTAGCAAATTTATTTTTTAATCTATTAAGTACACTTTTTTTCCTCCCTTGTCTTTCCTCCCCACCCTAATCTTCTAAATTTAGAAAACAAAATAAACAAAACTTCTGTTACAACCATCTTTAGTTGAGTAAAACCAATTGGCCAAGACCAAAAACAAAGTGGCTCAATATATATTTCATCACTTCCTAACAAGAGTTGAGCAGCATAATTCTTTCATAAGTCATCTGCAATTATAATTGATCATTGTGTTAATCAATGTTCTTAAGTCATTAAAAGTTATTGTAAAATATTATCATATAAATTATTCTCCTGTTCATATGCTCATTTCATTCTGCATCAGGTCATTTCTTCTCAGATTTTTCTGAAACTATACCTTCAACATTTCTAGCCGCACAAAAACATCTTTTCATATTGATATTCAATTACATGGTTAACCATTCTTCAAAGAGAAAAAAAGGTCCTCTTCTCTAATTTTATCTATTTTGATTATATAACAAGTAGTGATATTTCTGGGTAAAAGATATGCACAGTTTAATGGCTATCTAAGTATGGCACAATTTTTTGGCTGAACCCAGTCATGGCTCTATCTATATTAATGTGCCTGTTTTCCCATAACCTGCTGATGATTTTATCCTATATCCTACAAATTTGCTAAACTTTAGTTGATTCTCTGGAGTTCTTTAATTGAATAATCAAATAACCTACAAAAACCAACCATTCCATTTGTTCTTGCTTTAAGCATTTCCTCAGTTTTTTTTCTTGTCATTACTATAGCTAGCATTTCAAACACTATATTGAATAGGAATGGTGACAATGAATATTCTTGCTTTACTCCTGACCTTTTGGGAAAGACCTCTATTTTATCTCCATAATAGATAATGCTAGCTTTTAGTTTTGGTTAGACAGTTATATTTGGATAATTACTTATGTACTCTTACCTACAGATGCTTTTAAAAACCTTTTTTTTCCTCTTTTGCACCTCTAAATTCTCCCAAGATATCTTGGGGTTTACTGGCTAGATTTCTTTCTTAAGGATCAACACTTAAACCAAAACCAATCTGATTCTAATTGGCCACCAATAGGTCCTAGACCAAGCTCCATTTGGTCATTGTTTGGGTCCCAAAAGACTCATATTGTATATAATTTGCAGTCATTTCTGCTTTGGCCAGAAACCCTGAGGATCTTCTCCTTCCAGATTCATTTATTTAGATTTTTTTAGACAAGGTGAAAGAGGAGATTCTTGGCTTCAATTACTACCTAATCTTAATCACTGAATGGATGCAGCCTCAATCAAAGTGAGACTGCTTAGACTTCTGGGAGTAGAGCCAAGATGGTGGAGTAAAGCCAGGAAGGTGCTCAAGCTCTCCCAGTTTTCCTCGAAAACCACATGAAGCCAAGCCTCTGAACAGAGTGTGATGGAATGAAACCTCCTCTCTAGCTCAAAATAGACTGGAAAAACTTCCAGACAGGTCAGGCTAACTGGGGTGAAAAGGGTGTTCAGCCCAGCTCAGAGTCAGGGAAAGCCAGTGAGAGTGTCTTAATCACAGAAAATTAGCAACTAAGATCCTCAGTTTATTTTGACTTAGTAAAGGAGCAAATCATTGGGGAAGCTTCCAGTCCCACAAATTCTTAGGAGCCAGGCTACTCCTGGAAAGAGCAGGCAAAGCTACCCTTTGCAAACACAAGGGACCCCTATGCTCAAAGCCAAGGTTCAGGATGCACAGGAAGCTTAGAACAGCACCTCCTTTACCCCAGGAGCAGAGATCAGCCATAAAAGTAAAAAAAGAGGAAATACAAAAAGAAAAGGAAATAAAATGAGCAAGAAATAGAAAAGAACCTTGACCACAGAAAGATATTAATATGACAGGGCAGACCAAAACACAAACTCAGAAGAGGACAAAATATCCACAAAGGAAATCTCAAAGAGTAATATGAACTGGTCTCAAGGCCAAAGAGCCTTCTTGGAAAGTATTCATAAAAGACTTTAAAAGGCAAATAAGAAAGGTAGAAGAAAAAATGAGAAAAGAAATGAAAGGTATGCAAGAGAGAGTCAGCAGCTTGAAAAAGGAAGTTAATTCCTTAAAAAATATAATTAACCAAATGCAAAAAAAAATCCGCTGAAGAAAATAATGCCTTCAAAAGTAGAATTAAATAAATGGGAAAAGAGATACAAAAGCTAACTAAAAAATATCACACATAAAAAAACTAGAAAAAGGCATATGGAAGCTAATGATTCTAAGAGACATCAAGAATCAGTCAAACAAAGGAAAAAGAATTTAAAAAATGGAAGAAAATACAAAATACATCATGGAAAAACAGAAGACCTGGAAAATAGATCCAGAAAAGAAAATTTAAAATTATTAATCTGTCTGAAAGCCGTGACCAAAAAAAGCCTGGATAGCATTCTCCAAGAGATTATCAAGGAAAACTGCCCCAATATTCTAGAAGCAGAGAAGGAAATAGTCATTGAAAGAATCAACCCATCACCTTTGGGAAAAAATCCCACAAGGAAAACCTCTAGGAACATTGTTGCAAAACTCCAGAACTACAATCTCAAGGAAAAAAATCTGCAAGCTGCCAGACAAAAGCTGTTCACATATCAAGGAGCAATAGTCAGGATTACCCAGGATCTAGAAGCTTCTACAATAAAGGATTAGAGGAAGGCAAAGAATTTGGGATTACAATCAAGAATTAATTACTCAGTGAGACCCAGCATCATCTTTCAGAGGAGAAAATGCATCTTCAATGAAGTAAGACACTTTCAATCATTTCTATGGAAAAAAAACATAACTGAACAGAAAATTTAAGCTACAAGCACATGACCCAAGAGAAGGATAGAAAGGTAAGCAGGAAAAGTTTCTTTCTCCAGAGATCACATGGTTTACAAGGAGTGGGACCTTTTCTTTGGGAGACTAAGTTGGGGAAACCTTGGCATTAAAACTTCCACATATGGTAATTTAGTAATCCTAAAGATGTGGTTGGGTTAGAAGTTTTTCCTCATTTATAACTTAGAATGTGAGATCATTGTCCTGAATAATCAGGGCAAAGGTCCCGCTTATAAGGGGTGTTACTCCAAACCCAATATTATTCTTGTCTGTTAACTGGGTCTTGCCTCTCCTTGTGTAACTGCTTGTGGAGAGAATGAGATGCCCTTTCTTGTGAGATTACAATAAAATTCCTTTCTGCTTTTACCTTGAGAAATCTCCTTAATTTATTTGATTTATTTAAGCAGGCAGTCTTTGTCCCACACAGTTTATGGGGGCTCATCCAGGATCTGTGATTTCCCAGAGAGATGGCTGGGGTTCTGATTCAAGGCAAGCACCAGGTTGGATTTTCTCTGACCATCCTTGAGATCAGATCCTCAGCCTCCCTCCCTGAGAAGTATGAACCTGAAGCAGAGGCATCCAAATACTAAAAGAAGCACAAGTATTCAAAAAAGAAGCAGCTCAATGGCAAGTGGCCAGTCAGGTAACTTATGTATGCATAATCCAGGGGAAAAAAGAAAAGAGCAGTACATATGGGAGCTGTTCTCCCCAGGGCACCGACTGTGCCCTTGGGCTGTCCTTAGTAGGATGAAGGAGACTCTGGATCATCAAGGCTTGATGATCTAGAATCAAGGGGTGACACTTAGTAAGCCAGAAGGAAGTGCCAATTAATGGCACAGAGCCTGCAGGGGTGTTGTAAATGACTGAAGGATTGGAGGTAATCTGGACTTGAAGATCTGAGTGGAAAAATCAGCTCTGTGTATTATAGGATCTCAGGCCATGAGATTAAATGCTCTCCCCAGAGAAGGGAAAGAGCAGTCCAAATCAAATCTTGGGAGCAAAAGTGCACTTAATGAGATAAAACCGTTGTGCATGGGGAAGGGATGGTTCTCTTCCATGTAATTTTTGTCTGTGTTTGTATCTTTGTGTAGAATGTCCGTGTCATGTCTGTTCTGTGAGCTAGATTTTGTTTAAAAAAAAAGAAAAGAAAAAGGCCTGACTTTTTCCTATAGACTTTAGCTCTTGTCAAGCAGGGGGGCTGCAGAAAAAGTTAACTAATTTTTGATGTAATGGTTGGAGAATTTTGCAATTGGTCATTTCAAGATTCCACAGTGCTTAGCATAAAACAAATGCTATATAAATGTTAATTTCTTTATTGGATTTAATTGCTTCATATTTGGTAACTTTATATGAGTTTTTAGATACCATTGAATACCAACATTGAAATAAGTGAATTTTGTGTGTGTGTAAAATAATTTGGAAGCAATTCAACTAAATTATGGCCCCTGAAAGGAAGATAGTGCATAGAGTAAAAAGAGTCTCCTTCTTTTTCTTCCCCTTTCCCCCATCCCTGACTGGAGTAGGGACACATGGGTTAAAAGGGAGGGAAAGGAACTATGTCAATCAATTCAGTGAAATCTGTAGAGATATGATAGTTAAAGCAGTTTCATATAAATTGTAATACTTTTGTACTAACTTTGGAAAAATTTTTATGAATAATCTCTTACAATTATATGAGATGATCACTATTAAATGGTTTGTGCTAGAATTGTGAATTGGTTTACTTTAAGCACGAGATCTTAGAAATTTGGGTGCAAATACTGAGACATGGAAATTTAAAGCTGTAGTTGATTTGATTTTAAATTAAAAAATAGGTTATTAAAACAAAGTTCTGGTAGCTTACCTTGAGGGTCCCATGTTTGTATCCCCTAATTAGATGAAGTATGTTGCTTTCTAAAATGTATATTTAGTAATTTGTAAAAAAAAAAATATGAGCTATGCTTTAAAATTTTGTCAACGCTGCTGTGTAAGTTTTGTGAATTTTGGTCCAAAGTTATTTGTGAATCTTAAAGTTAAAAAAAGAGATGATTTTAAAGGCAAGGAACAAGAAAGATTGATTTGCAAAAGCAATTGATAACTTGAATGGAACATTTAGTTAGAATATTAGAAGGAAAAATATTTATTTTTAAAATATCTTTTTAATTGGTGTGTATGTTAAAACTGGAAACAACTACAAATTATATGAGATTCCTATTCATTTTTGTGATGGGCTATGTGATGCTTATTTGGCTATCACTTATGAAAATTATGAAATTGCTAATTAAATAATTTGGGGTTATTGGTGTAATATTGAAACCTAAAAATTGTTAGGTATTATGTGGATTAGGTAGACATCAGATGATGATAGGCACCAAAGTAGGGGTTCAGTCATGTAGGAAATTAATATTGGCTATTATCTTTGGTAAAAGGTAAATTTATTATGTACAGAAACAAGCTCCTAGTGGAGCTTGCCATTTGCCAGGGAAAAGGACACAAGCCAAGCGATTGGAGCATGTCTTTGGCTGGCAGGCTGGATCCTGGTGGGATTTGGCACCCTAAAAAGGTTAGCTGTGAGAAGTGGGGTAAGGAAGCATGATAGAGTTGGGAGAAACACTATGTGGAGTGGGGGAAGGGGAAAGGAAAAGATCTTTCAGCTTGGAAAGGTGAGAACAAACTGTACTCACTGGAGCTCATCTCCTTACCCCCCTTGAATGAAATTACCTTAACATTAATTGCTTTCATTGTTTAAAGGAACAGCCTACATTTACATGGTGTTAATAACTGTTTCTATTTTTCAAGTCTATGGCTCCTTTAAGGCAAGGTCATTTTTGATGCTGTATAAAAGATTCCACTGCTTAACAATGTAAGAAACTTTTAAGAGGTTTGTTAGAACTGCAAGTACTCTGAAAGTGATTATTTCTACCAAGGTCTCCATCTGCTTTCAGCAAATTATTTATTTATTTAAGTATATAATGGTCTCCTTGTTTAATGAATATGATCACAAATATGATCTGTAGCTTTCTTGAAGTACCTAGAGCAGAATTTTAAACTGATATTCCTGCACTAGTTTTGACTAGATTATGCACAAGAGTTTGTAAGATTTTTTTAAAATAGATTTGAAGCCCCTGATTGGTGTTGCACCTATTATTTATATTCCCAAAAAGGTTTTAGGGACTCCTCAATTGGAGGAAGTTGAATTAACATTTTTTTAGAATGAAGAAATTATTAATGTTAATTCTGATAAGGTTCTTTTACATAAAATTAAGATATTTTCTATTCTGTATGTTTTAATTGATTGTATTGAGTCATCTTAAAGGTGCATCCATTATTTAAAGGGACTCTGAGGATAATACTCTGTTTTTGTCCCTTGGAACATGTTTCTGCTATAGACAATATGTAATTTAGAATTTTTCTATGTAGTGAGCATTTTAAAAATAAAATGATTTGTGTAATGTTGAACTTAAAACCATCTACTTAGATATGAAAAATAAGCTGTGAACATTCTAGGATTAATCTCTTACTGTTATCAAAATAAGGTCAAAATCAATATTTTTTTAGGATATGTGATCCTTGAGAGCTAGATTCATCTGACGTTTTGATTAAGAAGATTTGCTATTGGAGATGAAATTCCTTAGGATTATAGCTGACATTATTTGGAGTTTTAAATTCAGGTATCAAGCCAGTGATCCACCATCTGAAAGGAATATGCCACAAGCTCTTCAGTAGAATGTGATCCTGAATTGTTACAGGTAGAAGTTAGTATCTGGGCAAAAGTTGTGATGATAACCTTGGCCTCTGCTTAAGGTGAGATCCTTCTGACTCAGTTTCCCAGTGGTATTCTTTTGAATAATAATCCTCCTGATTATTCCTGAGTCTGGCTTAAGGTAGAATTGTTATTACATAATTAATTGGAAATTGGGACAATTACCTGAAATAAAAATGAGTTAAGGATGCTTTATCCTGTATCATATATGTGCTCTCAGGTCAAGGTCTGGAGGCCCTGTTTTGCTGCTATTATAATCATGTCCCTGCCTTTTTTCCTCTAGTGGCAAGTTTTTATAATCAAAGCAAATGGTCAGTAAAAGTCATGAGCATAATTTTTTTTAAATGATCATTATATCCTAAAGTAGGAAAGTGAGCAATTGGCCTAATCATCTGTCTGTTGCTAGGTGCATATGTTGTCTATTTTAACATCTCTCTTGTTGCTGACTTTATTTGTGAAAGGTTATCTACTCCATTCAGGGGGGCCACAACTGGTTGGAATGATAGGTGGCCCTGCTACCTGAGCCCAAAAAGAAAACTCCAATCAATAAGAAGGAGATGTCTGTGGAAGGCTATTCTCATAGCACTTGGTGGGGTCCTCCTATTCCCAATCTGTATTATCCAAGATGATTAGAATAAAGGGCAAGGAAGGGAGGAAACTGTCTGGGTGATTTCATAGTTAATATTCCCATGAGAAAAGACTATGTTTCCAAGAGAAAATACTAACTATTGTCTTAGTAAAAGATATAACCAAAGACATCAGAAAATTAGAACATGTTCTGATTGGACCTCCCCTTTAACTCCTCTTGGTTGTCTTGGTTTGGAGGAGCCTGGGAGACAGGCTTTATAGTTTCCCTTGATAGCCCTCAGTGGAGTTATGTCTCCCCTGTATGATGCAACTTATTACCAATATGGTCAAGAAATCTCTGTCCCAAATCATTAAGATAAAAGGCACAGTCATGGGATTAGTGGGATCAGTGGTGCTCAAGAGACAAGAGTGGGAACTGAAGCCTGGGAGGATGTCAAACCTTGAAAATAAAGTCGATGAGGAAGTTGAAGAAATATATAAACTTTGGTGTGAGAAGCTTTCAACTGATGAAAGAGAGGGGAGTTGAGGGGAGTTGAATGAAGTGAACTGTGAAAGTCTCACAAGATGGAGTCAGTGTTCTAAAAATTGACTGAAGGTCAGCTATGTCCCAGGACCAAGTTTCTTTCTCCAGAAATCACATGGTTTACAAGGAGTGGGACCACACAGCCCTTTTCTTTAGCCAGTAATATTTACTACCTGGCTGGCACTGTGCTAAATGCTTTACAATAATTATTTCATTTGATCTCCACAATCAACCTGAGAAGAAGGTTTTGCTATCATTGTTTTATAGATAAGACAACTGAGGCAAATAGAGTAAGTGATTAGCCCCAGGTAAATCAGATACTAAGTGTTAGAGGTCAGATTAGAGCTCAGATTTTCCTGACTCCAAGCCCATTCCTCTATATACTGTTTTTAATTGTGTATGTGTCTTTTTCCTCCTTTGATCAGTGCAGAGGAGAATGAGATTCAAGTGTCATATACTCCCTCCAAATAGTATTATTTATATAGTATTACCCAAATTATTGGAGGCAACTTTCTCCATCTTTATTTTACATCCCCTTCCTTCAATATATTCCTTTTCCATTTCCTTTTCATTCTTCTAAGATAATCAAAATAGAATTTACCACTCCAGGTTCTCTGTGTTCTTAGAATATTTCTGTGACCCTGATGATAATATTGTTTTGAAAGGACACAGTGGCCTGTGACCATTCTTCACTCTGGAAAGTTACTTCTAGACTCAGGATCTCCATAGTATACCTTGAATATATAATCTGGAACTGGGTGACATGACAGTGCTTCCAATTATCACCTACTCTTTCATACTATAGAAGGTTGATCCCCATTGTAGGGATGAACTCTTCTTGTTTTCATACATTCTCTTTCAGTTGCTAAACTAGAATGGCACTATGTGATATAGCCCTTTTGTAGTAAAAAGGAAATGGAAACTGAATGGATGCCCATCAATTGGAGAATGGCTGAATAAATTATGGGATATGAATGTCATGGAATATTATTGTTCTATAAGAAACGATCAGCAGGATGATTTCAGAAAGTGAAACCTGGAGTGAAGTGAATTGATGCTAAATGAAGTGAGTAGAACCAGGAGAACATTAACATGACAACAAGATTATACAATGACCAATTCCGACGGATCTGGCTCTTTTCAACAATGAGGTGATTCAGGCTACTTCCAAATATACTTGTGATGGAGAGAGCCGTCTGCACCCAGAGAGAGGAGTATGGGGACTGAATGTAGATCACAAGGTAGTATTTTCACTTTTTTGTTGTTGTTTGCTTGTGTTTTTTCTTTCTCATTTTTTTCCTTTTTGATCTGATTTTTCTTGTGCAGCATAATAATTGTGGAAATATGTATAGAAGAATTACACATGTCTAACATATGTTGAACTATTTGCCATCTATGAGAGGGGGTAGGAGAAAGGAAAGGAAAAAATTTGTAACACAAGGTTTTACAAAGATGAATGTTGAAAATTATCTATGCATATGTTTTGAAAATAAAAAAGTATTAATTTTAAAAAAGTTTAAAGCCTATCTCAGACATTTATTAGCTCTGTGACCTGTCATAATATCACTTAACATCTCTTAACCTCAGTTTCCACATCTTTAACATGGGGATGATACCAGCACCCTGAGTATTGTGAGGTTAAAATTAGATAAGATGTAAAGTATGTTGCAACCTTAAAATGTTATATAAATACTAATGGTTGTTGTGTTATAATTATTATTTTAAGCTATAGTCCAGAAGTTCAAATCTAATTCTGACATTACATTTTTAGTCATATTTTGATGCTCCAAATCAATTTTTCCTTTTCTAAATCCATTGCCTGCAGTGGACAATAATGATAAAAAGATAATCTATATTCCTATGGTCCTGAGTTTCTTACCCAAGACTTCATAATCTTTTATAATACATTTTTATTCCCTCTGGTCATATCATTGGTGCCCAGGTGAATAACCAGAAGTCAGTCAATAAACATTTACTAAATATCTGCCTTCAAAGAATTCACAATTTAGTGGAAAAAACAACAAACAGAAAAGAAATGTATGAACAAGCTATCTACAGGTAAATAAAAAATAATTCACAGAGAAAAGGCAGTAGAATTAAGAAGAGTTAGAAAAAAGGCTTCCTGTAGTTGCGAAGTTAGTTGGGATTTAAAGGAAATCAGAGAAACCAGCAGGTAGAGATAAGAAAGAAGAACATTTCAGGATAAAAGGCAGCCAGAGAATGTCTATACCAAAAACACAGTCAATGGCACTGAACCGAAGAAAAGGTGAGAGGGTATAGGATATAAGAAAGTGGGAAAGGTGGAGAGGATTGAGGCAGAGATTATGAAAGGTTTGAAAAATAAAGGATTTTGTATTTGATGCTGAATGTGATAAAAAAAAAACCACAAGAATACATTGAGTAGAAGGTACCACAATCAGACAGACCTATGCTTTAAATGGGCAGGTTGATGCAGTACTCCAGGTATGAGGTGATGAGAATCTACAGCAGAGTGGTGGCAATGTCAGAGAAGAGAAGGGGCATACTTTACAGACATTGTAAGGTAAAATATGATGGGAGGGAAGCAGATGGGGAGTTGAGGGTGACTCCCTAGATTATAAGTCTGAGGAACTGGAAGGATGATGTTGCCCTCTATAATAATGGGGGTGGGAGAAAGGAATTGGAGGGGGGAGGGTTGAGAGAGAAATAATGAACTCAGTTTGAGACATATTCAGTTTAAGATTTCCACAAGAACATTTAAGGGTTCTGATAAAAGCCTCATTTCTAAAATATATAGAGAACTGACTTAAATTTATAAAAATCCAAGCCATTCTCCAATCGATAAATGGTCAAAGGATATGAATAGACAATTTTCAGATGAAGAAATTAAAACTATTTCTAATCATATGAGAAAGTGCTCTAAATCACTATTAATCAGAGAAATGCAAATTAAGACAACTCTGAGGTACCACTACACACCTGTCAGATTGGCTAAGATGACAGGAAAAGATAATGCTGAATATTGGAGGGGATGTGGGAAAACAGACACTGATACATTGTTGGTGGAACTGTGAATGGATCCAACGATTCTGGAGAGCAATTTGGAGCTATGCTCAAAAAGTTATCAATCTGTGCATACCCTTTGACCCAGAAGTGTTTCTACTGGGCTTATATCCCAAAAATATCTTAAAGGAGAGAAAGGGACCCCCAGGTGAAAAATGTTTGTGGCAACCCTTTTTGTAGTGGCTAGAAACTGGAAACTAGATGTCCACAAATTGGAGAATGGCTGAATAAATTATATTATATGAATGTCATGGAATATTATTGTTCTGTAAGAAATGACCAGCAAGATGATTTCAGAGAGGCCTGGAGAGACTTACATGAACTGATGCTAAGTGAAATGAGCAGAACCAGGGGATCATTGTACATGACAACATCAACATTTTATGATGATCAATTCTGATTAATTTGACTCTTTCCAACAATGAGATGATTAAGACTAGTTCCAATGATCTTGTGATGAAGAGAGCCATTTACTGAATGTGGATCACAGCATAACATTCTCACTCTTTTTGTTGTTATTCGCTTGCATTTTGTTTTCTTACTCAATTACTTTCTTTTTTGTGCAGCAAGAGAATTGTATAAATATGTTTATACATATTGGATTTAATATATATTTTAACATGTTTAACATATATTGAATCGCTAGCCATTTAGGGGAGGTGGTGGTGGGGAAGGAGGAGAAAATCTGAAACACAAGGCTATACGAGGGTCAATGTCAAATTATCCATGCATATGTTTTAAAAATAAAAAGCTTTATAAAAACGTAATTAAAAAATATTTTTACCAGAGATCCAGTTTGAAATGTCTGGAATGTAGATTAAAGATCAGCAGAAAGGTTAGGACAGGATAGGTAGATTTGAGAATATTGGCATAGAGGTTATAATTAAATCCAAGAGAGATGATGAAATCATCAAGTGAAGGAGAAGAAAAATTATTATTAATTATTTTTATTTTATTATTAAAGGAGAAGAAAAAAGATCTCAGGACAGAACTCTGCAGTTCTGAACCTATGGTTAGAGGGCATGAGCTGGGTGAGTATCTAGGGAAGGAGAATCTAGCAAAGGAGATATATAGTAGGAGAACTAGGAAATAGTGATGTCCCAAAAACCTAGAAAAAAGAGAATATCAAAGAGGAAAGGATTGTTGACAAAATCAAGGCAAATTTCAAGGATGAGGATTGAGTCACTTTAGAAAGCACTGGCAACATTGAAGAAAGCAATTTCAGTTAAATGTTTACAACAAAAGCCAGATTGGAAGGGACTATGAAGAAAGAAAATGAAGAAAAAAATGGAAGCACTTATAGATAGCTTTATCTGTTTATAAGGTTGAAGAGATATACAACCAAAATTAGTGGGAATGAAAGGATCAGCTGAGGTTTTCTGAGAATGAAAAACATATGGACATGTTTGTCAGCAGTAAGCTCAACCCTGTAACCTATCATATTGATTTTGCCATTCATAATGTTGAGTTGTTTCGAGCCAATTATAATTTTCCCTACCTACAGATTCCTGTTCTTTGTTCTGCATTTCCTTAAAAACTATAAAAAGGGTAATTATTCCCCCCTCTGGGTCTTAGCTTTGCTGAGGAACCTGAGATCCTATTTATTGTTAAATTCATGCTTGACTATTATATTGATATTCTCAGAACATTGTTCACTCTATTTTGAATGTAAAAAGACAAATGTCAACCAGTGAACCAAGAGGAATGAGTCAAGATATAGCAAGCATTGGAATGGGTGAGCAGAAAGGTTATATTATCAGGGGGAGCCAGATTTCAGTAATATCTAGATGAAAGGAGTATGAAAAAAAAAGATTTAGGATGAAAAAGTGTTGGTTTGGGTTTGGGGTTTTTTGTTTGTTTTTGTCACAGTATATAGTGAAAAGAAACTTTGGAATGAGAGGGCTTAAGAGATGGGAATAAGGATTTGAAAGATAATCTATAAAAGTTCATAGTCACTGAAATGTGTGGGGTGAAATGACTGCGTGTGAAAATGTTTAATGTTGAAAAGAAGGCACCATTCTTCTTCCATAGGGAAGCTAGAGATAGGACTGGAGAAAATGCAACGTGAGATTCAAGTCATACACGGTCAGATGGATGGCCATCTTCCCTCCAAAGAGCAGGGGATATATAAAGACTGGAGATTAAGTAGGAAACAATGCAGCAGGAGGTGTAAAGTGAACCTGCACAGCAGAAGGAAGTTCTACTGCCCATCTATTCTTTCCTCACAATCACAAGCACCAGGAGATGGAAAGCGCAGGGTCAAGAAAAGAGTTGTTCCTCTTGAAAGCAGAGGTTCTCCACATCATTACTGGGAGATCAGACTGGCAGCAGGAGGTAGGAATTGTTTTGTACTGGTAGAGATGGAAATAGGGCCAGGCTGGCCCCTTGCCTCTTTCCCTTGGGGACAAAGGCAAAAAGAAATGGACAGAGGAAGTTCTGGATCCTCTTCTCACTTGAGGCTGGAAATCAGGGAGCACTGCAGGAAATTGAGTAGTTTTTATCCGTTTTGTTAAGTTTTGGGAGGTTCTTCATTACATCTTGGATAACTGCCCTGAGAAAATTGATGGTCTCTAATGAAGCTACTTTCCATCACTTCCTGGGGTCTTCTAACCTTTCCTCTCATTCTGCTCTTATTCCTCTAATGTTTAAAGGATTAACAGAATAATTTCTCACCTGATAACTTTTATGGTTCTACTGCATTACTCTTTGAAGAACAAGCAGTTTCTTCATCTTCATAGCATCAGACTCCCTTTTCTTCATTAGTCAACTTGTCCTTTCCACCTCATGGAATTATTTCTCTTTTTATGTTAAGATTTCATTCTTAGCAGCTTCTTCTCAATCCTAAACTAATTTTCTCTATACAAGTTTAGATCATAGGATTCTAAGTACTCTTTCTCTGAATATGATTCTAAGTACTCTTTCTCTGAATATTTACATATTTACTATCTCAAAATATGGCATAAATAAATGCTTTCTTCTCTTTTTCTATCACCAATTCTAAGATGAAGTAGTCATTCTTCCCCCTTTCCCTACAAAGATTAACACTTCTATTTCTAAAATAATCTGCTTTTTTCTGATGAAAATCAGATGCAGAATACTATTTTCCCTTATTGGTTCCTCCAACTTTTAAAGAAAAAATTTTAACCATTTTTTTCAGAGATAGGCAGATAATTAAAAATATCTGTCACTATTTTGTCATGTCTCCATATCAGCCTTATGATTTGTTATTAGAACATAGGATTTTGAACTGAAAAATATTCAGAGATCATCTAGTCCAAACCCTTCATTTTACACATGAGAAAACTGATCTCCAAAGTGGAATTTCCACTCCTCAACTCTGTAAATTCATTAGAATAAAGGTTATTCCTGTGTATACCCTTTGACCCAGCAGTGTTTCTATTGGGCTTGTATCCCAAAGAGATCTTAGAGGAGGGAAAGGGCCCCACATGTGCAAGAATGTTTGTGGCAGCTCTTTGTAGTGGCTAGAAACTAGAAACTGAAGGGATGCCCATCAATTGGAGAGTGGCTGAATAAATTATGGTATATGAATGTTATGGAATATTATTGCTCAGTAAGAAACGACCAGCAGGACGATTTCAGAGAGGCCTGGAGAGACTTGCATGATCTGATGCTGAGTGAAACCAGTGAAAGCAGAACCAGGAGATCATTATACACGGCAACAACAATACAATATGATGATCAATTCTGATGGGCATGACTCTCTTCAACAATTAAATGTTTCAAAACAGTTCCAATTGCTCAGTGAAGAAAGCCATATACACCCAGAGAGAGGGACATGAAATGTGGACCACAACATAACATTTTCATGCTCTCTATTGATGTTTGCTTGCATTGTGTTTCCTTTATCTGATTATTCTTTCTTGTAGATACAATTTCTCCTGCACAAAAATGATGTGTGGAAATATGTATACATATATTCGATTTGTCAAGTATTTTAACATAATTAACATGGAGTGGATATCCTGCCATCTAGGGGAGGGGTGGGGAGTAGGGGGGAAAATTTGTAACAGAAAGCTTTGTAAGGGTTAATGTTGAAGAATTACCCATACATATGTTTTGCAAATAAAAAGTTTTAATAAAAAAAAGAATAAAGGTTATTCTTTGGATAGCCACTAAAAGATTACAATCCCATTCCAATAGGCTACCCAGAGTCATAAAATCAAATGGAATGCATGTAGCATAGCCTTTAAAACACTTGAAAGCCACAATGGAGTTTCACATAAGATGAGCACAGATCAATATTATAAGGAATAAAGAACAAGTTACTTTAAAAGTTTCTCATTTTACTCTATTGCTAAGTGAATATAAAATTGTCCTTCCCTCCAGTGTTCTCCCTTTCTCCCTCCCATTATGCCTTTCTCCTTTCCTTTTTATTCTCTTTTAGCTCTTCCCTCTGCTTCAGGGAAGGAAGATGGTGGGAAGTAAAGAGGAGGAAATAATCACTTCAGTCTCTATTTTCCCCCGTGTTAAGTCTTAACACAGCCACATGCTTCAGTTTAAGCAAAATTATCGTGCTCCACATGAGACAACATCAAGACAACAAATAGCATCAAAAGGCCCTACAGAGAGAGGGGATTAAGCCATTATCCATAATGCAGCCACACTAATTAGCACAGACCCTTAGGCCCAACACATGGAAGAAATCCACATTAGGTCTAAAATCAGACTTTCCCAATAAGGATGACTTTTAAAAACAAAAGAGAAATACTGACCCCAAACTCCAGTGCTGTCATTATTTAGATTTCAGTGTTATAAATCACAGTGATATGTTCTTTTGTAGAAAGTTCCTAAGAAAATGGACAGGCATAACTTTGTTTAGTTTTTGGGATAAATGTGGTTTGAAAAATTGGGTACCCCTCATGTGCGACGGCAAGTAGTTGAAATATTATGACTGTCCAAAAAAGACTTTGATAACCAAAGGAAGGAGACAAATATGACTAGGATATTGAGCAGAATCTTTCTTTCCAGATTTTGGATAATCATTCTGGATAGATATGTCAGTCCTTCAACTAATTATAGTATGGACCTTTAAGTGGGTAAGGAGAGATGTCTAAATGAATGAGACAGAAGCTCCTGTGGGAAGACAATAAGGTAGAGATTTGAGATTATAATGTTGGAGATGAAACACCAAGCATAAAAGATAGTATATATTAAACAGCCTACAGGGGATGATAGTTGCAGGACCAATTGTTGCATATTTATTAGTGGAAGGAAGTTTCAATGCAGAAATTTCCTCCACTGGTACAGATTGGCAACTCTGCTTCACATTACAATTTTAGAGTTGCTTGGATACTGAAAGGTTGAGCAATTTGCCTATGTTAAGAGTGTCACAGGTAGAATTAGAACCCAGATATTACTCACTCCAAAGCCAATACACTGTCTACCTTGTCATGCTGCCCCTTCATGTATAACCTACTCCCTATAGGAGTCAAAGGTGGTAACAAATCAAAGATAAGGAAATCCATTGTAATGATGGTATTATTAGTAAAATACAAGAAGGAATATGTTGAAGGAAATGACACACTATTATATCTTAGCAAAATATCTTTAATTGTTAATAAGACATATCCCTATCTACTGATTACACCACAATAGCTATAGCTAGAAATCAGAATAGTCAAAACAGGGAGATCCTAGGAGGTTAAGAGATTTTTAATGTTACTTTTAATAATTGCACATTCTTACATCAGAAAATTTTTTTCATGGCATGTGGGTGTTTATTTTGTAATTTTTAAAAAATCTAATTTATGTAATCAATGTTCCAGCTTCATGGAAATCAATACCTACATGCCATAATTTTCCAACATGGTGGTATAATTTTCAAAACTCCAACTGAAAACATACAATCCTCTCAGATATTCTTATGCATTACTCATCTTCACATACCATCTAGTACAGTCATACATAGCCTACTTATCATTCTTCACACATGATGTTCTATCTCTTCTCCTTGGGCCTGTTACTGAGTGTCTTTCATGCCTAAAATGCTTTCTGTCATCTCCATTTTTTTTGACTGGGTCACACAACTGGGAAGTATTAAGTGTCTGAGGCCGGATTTGAACTATCCACTGTGCCATCTAGCTGCCCCTTCATTTCCATTTCTTAGAATCCCAGGTTTCCTTTTAGACTCAGCTCAAGGATCACCTTTTGTGGGAGGCTTTTTCTGGTCTCTTCAGAGGCCTTCCCTTCACTTCCAAAGTTTTTACACTGACTGAATCTTGTACATGCCAATTTTTTCCTCCATTAGAATATGAGCTTCTTGATATCATGAACTGTTTCGCTTTTTTTAATCCCTTAAACTTAGCATAGTAAATACCTCAAAAACCCTTATTTATTGATGAACTGAAGGAACTTGATTAAATATAGCTAAGTGCCAATTATCTACTAATGAGCTGTGCCATCAATAGAACATAAACTCCTTGATAGCAGGGATTGTTTTAATTTTTACTTTATATCTCAGTTCCTAATGCTTAGCTACATGTTTTTTTTTTAAAAAAATACTAATTGAATGAAGAAATTATCTCTTAGTACTCAGTATCTGATTATCATATTATAATTTCTACATATGTCTTATTAACTAAGCTTTTAAGGTATGGATTGAGTCTTATTTATTTTTGTATCTTCCCCATAAGTGATTATTACTTAGGAGTTAAAACATTGACCTCTGAGATAGTAATACTAGATTCAAGTCTTACCACTAACATGTATATTGATTATGTGAACCTGGGCAAGTCACTTAACTTCTCAACATTAAAAACAATTCTAGACTAAATTATGTGGAGTAAAAAGAAAAAGATGTCCTATATTGTTTGAGTGAGTTTTCTCATCTGGGCTTCCTCTACATCAGTGCAGATTTAATCCTTATCTATCTTAATTCTATTTTCTCCATGTACTAGTTTAGTAATTTGATCACACCCAAATATGGGAAAGATCTGTGGTTTTCTCAGAAGGGAGAATTCCCAAGGTATCCTTTGACTTGGTTCTTAATGTTAAATTCCCGGCCCAAGTGTGTTCAAACCAGATTAAAATGTAATTGAGAAATGTTTAACAAAGTAATAAAAATACAATACTAACATATGTAATGTTAATGTTATGTGGCTTTCTAAATCAATATGTGGCTGGCTTTTTGTTTCATTTTGACTTTCACACCATTGACTTAGATGCTAAGTCCCATCAAGTGTTTTGAATGACTTATGCTGAGTCAATCAGCTGGTGTCAGAGGCTGACACTAGTCAGGTCCTCCTGACTCTAAGGTTGGGCATGATCTATCCCACCCATGATGCTCTTCTATTGAATTTAGTAGATATTTAATAAATTTAATAATTTTAAAAATAATATAAACATTATAGAAAAAATTGTAAAGTGAATCCTTGAAGAAACCAAAGAATCAATAGAAAGAAATAACTATTTGGCTATAAAGAGGTTTGGGGGAATTTCTTCAGATTAAAGGAATAGAAGTTAGATTTGCACACAGGGAAATATTAGAAATAACATCTTTAGTTGTAGAAGACAAATGTTAATAGAAAAATAAAAATTACTATAAAAGCTCTGTTACAGGATTCTTTTTAATCCTGTTGCTAGATAAAATCAATCCCTGATTGAAGCAGGAAACTGAAGCTTGGGGAACAGAAGGCAGAAAGGGAAAAAAAGGTGAAGGGGAAATCCTTTAATAGCCTAGCTGAAGAGCTAAGCATAATGCTTAGTGCCTCTCCTCAGTGAAACTACATTGCAATCATCTAAGACCCTCTGTTACTGTCTCTACCAATAGACCAAATTCATTAACATGATAAAGGACTACTGGTCCAATTCATGCCTTTATATTATGAATACTTTAAGAAAAAAAATGGAAGATGTTGAATATAGCATGCACAAAATAACACAAAAATGAAATTGATTATATTTTAACAGGTAAGAAATTGCTTGTTACTGATGTGGAAATCATTCCTGAATCAACTGCATTTGTATACACGATTAAGCCACCAACTTATAAGAGCAAAGATCAAAATTATTGTAAAACTAAGAAGACAAAAATGAGATGTAATTGTAGCAATTGCACTCTAATCTATTTTAAATAGTTATTAACAATTAAATGGAAAACCGATGGAGAAAAAGACATTAAGGAAATTAAGTATAGATATTTAGTTGATACAATTCAACTCCCATATGACATGAAAGGATCCTAAAAATCAGCAGTCAGCAAACATCTGACTTACTTGCCAGAAAAGAAATATGGCATCCAAGAGCAAAGCTGGCCCAATTGTCTATGAAGTTTTGTGAACAAGAATGATGAAAGATTATGAATAATATCATATCAGAAGATGAGAATTTATAAAAGTAGAAATCAATTTAGAGAAAATCTGGAAAGAGATCCAACTAAGAAAAGTTATCCCCAGGGAATTTAAGGATGGACCTATAAGGAGGATAACAAACAAAAGAGGGAGAAGCTCTGGAGATTTAGAGGAGAGACCAAGAAAGCATGAGAGAGCTGAAAAAAGTGTACCAGAGAGAACAGGAGAATAGAAGCAAATGAATAACCAATTCTTCCTCATCAAAGACCATGGATTATAAATTACAATATTACAGCTCTAGATAGACTGTGGAAATAACACCAAAGAAAATAAAGACTGGAATAGTAACTATACTAGACCAAGAATATACAGGGGAGGTTCATGCTGATGTCAACACAATTTTCAATGAATATAATTGATTCTCAACATATCTGGGAAAAGAAAAACATCAAAGATGTGGGTGAAAAAACCTTGGCTCTTGTAATTACCAAAAAAGACAATCGAGATAATGATGTAAACATAGTTTGAAGGCAGCTTTAATTAGAGGATATTAGAAGGGAACAGACAGGCTGTCATAAGTGATGTACTAAAATAGATCACATTTTTATCATCATACAATTTAATTAAAGATTAGAGAGTACAGGATCCACAATGTTTACTCTTTGTTAAACACAAAAAAACATATAAGTCAGTAGAGCAAAATTCTACCTTCAAGACTCCTTATTGCAAAGAACTACTCATTAGCATGTTAAAAATTATAAAATTCCTTGATAGTTATGACAAGAGAAAACATTATTAGAATGTCCTCTTATTGTTACTATAAAGCAAGGAAAAGTTCTAATACTGAATTCAAACTTAAGAAGGATTATTAATAAATGGTGAGATTTTATAGGTATTCCTACTTCTACATGATATTGTGCCGATCTCATCAAGACTTGAATCATTACAGAGCCTCTAAAGTGACATTCATAATCAGAATTTGGTTTAACTATTCATGAAAGAAAAAACATGTATATGAAAAATGATGGATAATGAAGATGAGTAAATTATTTCATCAGGAAAATTAATTGAAAAACTTGAACTGAGCAAGTGGGAAGGGCTGATAAGTGATGGACAGCCTACATCCTCTATTAGTATCCTTAATCTGTCAGAGGAATTCAAAGAAAGCCCTAGCACAGTGGATCAAATTAATGGTAGGGCATGACATCACAGAGGATAGACAGAATTAGTAAGGTTACTGCATCACTGAAGAGAATAACCATATCATTGAGATCATAGATTGATTGGAATATTCTAATAGAACCCAAGCCTCCTAAAATTGTTCTTTTTCCACAGGTACCAATGAATAATGATGAAACCTTTGCTTCATAATTCTCACAAATTCATTAAATAGGTGGTCAGTTTGGGGCTATTTTTATCTATTATTTTTCAATAAACACATTTCTCCTTTCCTTTGTCAATATATACATTTTATTATATTAAATATATTAATATTTAATTAAATAATTTATATATAAATATATATAAATAAAATAATTAATAAATAACAAATAAATAAATATTAAATATATATTATGTATATATTTAAAGATGGTGGGGTGGAGGTAAGGATGATGGAGTCTGGGATCTGGAATCTAAGGATATCTGAATTTGTATCTGAATTCTATTCTAACATTCACTTGCTGGATAAGCCAGGAAAGGCCACTTAACCTCAGTTTCTTCATCTGTAAAAGAGGAATAAAATTCCTTTAACTCTCTACCTTATAGGATTGTTAAGAAGAAAGTTATTTGTAAAGTCAGTGGAAAAGTATGTTTTTAATATTCCTGCTCACTAGCTATCATTAGTAATTAGTCATTCATCTTGTGCTCAATGTTCAAAGTATCCTGAAAAGGTAAACAGGAGTTGAGAAAGGAAAGGGATAAGAAGGACTAAATTAATTTGTGTATCATTTCAGGTACAGAAATAAGAAACTCAAATGTCTTCCTCACAACTCCTGATCTTTAGAGCAATTTAATAAAAACCAGGAGTAGTTTCACTTCCTTCCAAAAGTAAGTGGAGGTCTTCACATGTCACCTCTCAAGGGAGGGGGGTGTCTGAGGAGAAAGAAAGAATCTGGAACTCAAAAACAAATGTAAAAAAATGTTTTACATGTAATCAAGAAAAATAAAAATATTAAAACATGAAAGTAAGTTGCAGTTATGACATCCCCTCTTCATTTGTCAATGCCAATCCTCTCTTCCCAATTCTTAAAACAGAAATCTTAGTCCTTAATTTCCCCCAGTAACCTCTTCTCACTCACCACTCATTTGTAATCTCTTGTTTTTCATCTACTTCTCAATAGCACAAAATGTGCTATTTTTAAGTAATGTGTGACAGAGAAATCAAGGATAGAAAGGTCTGAGAATCATTTGTGGGGAATCTTAGCTGTCCAAATTCTTCAAAACCATGATCATAGCTAAAAAACCAGAAGCATGTTTTACTTTATCCAATCGTACCTCTACCCACAATCTCAGTTCTCTAACCAGGGCTGCCACTTATCTGACAGCTGCTGGTACTGAGGGAAAGGATCTATTTTCAGAATCATAGGGAGATATATAATTCAGAAGCATAGGAAGATATATAGGAGTTCAGAATTGCTGTACTGCAAAGATTTTTTAATAGGATAAGACTAGTCTCACAATTTAAAAAAATCTGAACCTCAATTTCAAGCAGAAACTATCTTTCTCCAAAATATGTATGTGCCTTTCAAGCCTATACTAATAAAAAAACTGAATAATAAAAAATATAAGGGCAAAAAAACACACTGTCAGAGGCTGTTTTAATGGAGGATAGGATAGGCTTGACATCCCTACCACCTGCTTGATTCCATTAAGCTAAAGGAGGCAATAAACAGCAAAGAGAAGAGGAGAGGAAAACAGTTCTAATGAAATATTTAAGGACATCAGGAAGAACAGCAGCATCAAGCTTTTAGTTTAAGAAAAGAGAATCTTCCTAACATGTCAATCATCCAACAAGATATAGTCTATTAATAAAGCCACCTTCTAATTATGAAGATAAGTAAATTAGAAAGATAGATCACCTATTTTGGTTAAGGGAATATAAATTCCAAAAGGGTAAGAGGGAATGAAAAATGATTAAAGTATAGTAATTATGAACAACTGATTTTGGAACTAATTTTAAAAAGAAAAACAAAGCTTTGTATTCTTTGCCATTGTCACTTTTTTGTTTTTATCATGTATCTGTGATTGAAAATTAATGCTGAAAAGCATTTGGTATCATATCCTCAAATCTGGAGACCATCTCAGGACAATTTGCTGATGAAGAAGTCTTGGAATTCAATGGAAACAGATTAAATATTCTTCATACAATGGAACAGAGATGACAATATAGTTAATGCCTCAACAATTCCTTGTTGTAGATAGAGCAGCTGGAATTATCCTTGATGCAAAAAATGAATTGATATCCTGGACTGGAATTTGCCATCTTTTAAATGCACATTTTTTCTCCTGTACACCTAAATAATGATAGTCCCAAAGAGGCATGTAGATTGACTAATCTATCAATGCTTTTCTTCTTGTTTGTCTTTTACACCTCTATATTTCATTGTTTCTGAAATAACAGTAAACAGAATTGAAAGGGCTCTTTAATTCCCCAGGTGAGTTTCATTTGTGGTAAATGAGCAAATGCAATGTTCCCTAATATAGTAACCATAAAAAGAAATTCCCCTTTCTCTTCCATAGTCCTACCACCTCTTTAAACATTAAATTCAGGGGAAAGGGGCCTAGTTGTACCTGCCAATCTCCTCAGAAAAGAACATGAAGGATTAAATAAAGCTAAGCAAAGAAGATTTTTATCTACATATCCCTACAGAGTGACTGGACATCTCATACAAGTATTAAAACTGCATTACAGCCTAATCTGATGACAATCTACTGCAAGAAAAAAAAAAGGTGGGGGAAATTGGGGAAGTAGAATTACCTATAAATCCAGTCTAGCAATTCTCCACTAACTTAAAATTTTTTAAATTGCCCTTCCCTTCACTATTACAATATGTTTGACTTGTAATCTTACTCTCACAAGTACTTCCATCAAGTCAGGGACTCTTCTCCCTTCTCTCACCTACCTATCCAAACAACTACCTTTTCAACCCTGGAAAAGGTTTTTTTTTTTTTAATACTGCTTACTCTGTATCACTTGACTGTGGATAAGGAGAATTCTTAACAGTTGTTCAAAGATACCAACCTTATTGTTCAGCATGAATCCCTCTTGAATCCCTTCTGTTGCTGATTTTTTGTAGCTTGTTTTAGAGCATTTGGAAGAAGAAAATAGCAAAAAAAATGGATTCACCTTTCAAAATCCAAACTCCAGTTTCTCTTCCTCACTACACATCCTTTGCTTTCTTCTAGACATTTCCTCTATACCATGAAACATGCTTAATGAAAGCCAGTATTTTAAGTCTTTCTTTTAAAAAGAAAGCAGAAAAAACAATGGCTCACCCTTTGATAATAAAGGCTCATACATGCAAAGGTGAATGCTCCCTGAGAATTGGCTCAAAAGGAAGATTATTTTCCAATCAACTTAGTGTACATCCTCAATTCAACATGCATTTATTAAGCACCTATTTTTTGCAATGCCTGGTGTTACACACTACTACACAAAGACAAAAACAAAACAGTCTTTTCTCAAGAATCTTGCATTCTACTAAATAGAGAAAGAAAGAATAAACTTTAGCATGTAAACAAATAAGCAAATACTACGTAAATACAAAGGAATTTCTTTGGCAGTAAGAATACTAACATCTGGAGAGTGTTAGAAAAGGTCTCATATCAATGAGGTAAAACTTAAGCTAAGTTATGAAGGACTAGGGTACCAAGAGTTAGATATAAGGAGGAAAATAATACTTGAAGTAGATAATACAGGACGAGAGATGCAATATGAAGTATTCCACATCATCCAAATGAGCCAGTTTGACTGAAGCATTAAGTGCATGAGAAGAAATAATATGGGGGTAGGTAGAAAGTACAGTGGATAGAGCACTAACTCTTAAGTCAGGAGGTCCCGAGTTCAAATTCAGCCTAAACATTTAAATACTTAACACTTATTAACTGTGCAACCCTGGGCAAATCTCTTAACTGCAAATGCTTCACCACACACACACACACAAAAGTGATATGAAATCATCTCAGAAAGACTGAGTGTGAAGGATTTTAAATGCCAAAGGTGTTTGTATTTTATCCTAGAGAAAATAAATAACTTCTGAAATATTTTGACCAGGAAAATGACATAATCAGATTTGTGCTTTAAAAAGATTAGACAGATTAATTGAAAAGAAAAGAGGTTAGAGAAAGGAAACTCATTTAAGTAGTTACTGCAATAATCTAGATGAGAGATAATAAGAGTGATGGTTTTATGAATGGAGAGAAGTGATAGAGAAAAAAGAATATAAAAGAGATTACAAAGATATAATCTAAAGCACTTGGCAATTGATTAAATATGTATTGTGAGGAGTCTGAAGAATAAAGATTATATAATCTTTTGTGAATGGAAAAGAAAGAGCAGGTTGGTCTTGGGGAAGAAACATGATGAAATTCCTATTGGCCATGTTGAGTTTGTTTCACCTAATGGATATCCAAATAGCAATATCCAATAGGCAGTTAGTGACATGAGACTGAACTCAGGAAAAATAAGAGTAGCATATGTAGATTTGGGAGCATAATAGGAGGTTTAGAATTATCCCATGATGATACAATTTGTAGTTCCAAGAGAGAATATTCCATCTCAGCCCTGAAAGCAATATGGAAATATCATATGAGTCACAAGTCAACAACAAATATTTATTAAGCATATACCATGTGTCGGTCACTGTGCTAACTCTGGGAATACAAATAGAATCAAAAGCCAGTCCCATTCCTCAAGGAGCTTACACATTGTGATGGGAAAAGACAAAACAAAAAAGGGAGCTGAAAAATTTGGGGATGGGAGAAGCAGCACATAGAAACAAGGTGGGAAAATCCATAGAATCAGAGGAGAAACTGAAAAACGAGTAAAGGAGCATAAATGACCTAAGCAGTTTCTCAAAATGGAAATTCTATAAATAACTCATTAACAGGAAGAAGGGGAGGGGTCATGAGGTAAAAGGATCTCCAAGGGTAAGAAGGCTACAAGAACTTGGTGAAGGTCCAGTAAGGAACAGCATCAGGATCAGACTCAGAAGAATGAAAGAAAATGTCCAGGAATTCCTAAAGAGACACACAGACTAAAGACTGAGAAGAAGGATCAGAAAATGTACAAGTTTAGCAACAGCAATGGCAAAATTTTGGAGACATCTCTAATCCCCCTTGACTCTTAAGCTGAACTTGAAAGAACTGATGTGACAGGATCAACAAGTGAAAGAAGAAACTAAAAAATAATCCAAGAGGAGTCCAAATGGAGAAAGTTGAAAGGGATTGAACTATTACAGAGAAGAGAGAGACCAAGTTCCAAAGGCACAACTATACAAAGGAATACCCACAGGTCCCCTCACATATATACTCTTCTCTGAATCCTCATGGCCACTATTCTATCTTAAAATTTTATTACTTCTTGTATAGTCTACAGCAATACCCACTTACTGATCAATTGTTTTGCATGTGTTTTGGGAGGTTTTTCCCAGTCTCTCCCTATCTAATCCATTTTCAACACAGATACCAAACATCCTTCACATAAAAATTCCAATCATGTCATTTCCCTGCTCAGAAATACAAATCCTTCTAGGATAAAACACAACTTCTTTGTTTTAAGACCTCTGTAATTTTTCTCCTCACTACATATACAAACCTATTCAATATTGGTCCCCTTAGTACCTTTCAGTTGCAAATTAATTCCATGAGACTGTTAACTCCATGAAAGCAGGGACTATCCTTAACCTTTCTTTGTATTTCTAAATCCCAAAGTCTAGCACAATCCCTGGGATATAGCAGTCACTTAATAAATGTTTATTGACTGATGTACTCTCTAGCTAATCCTCCAAAGGAGCATTTCATCACTATGACCTTGAAGAAGCTATAAACCAAGAATTCACTCCCTCCTTACTTCCTCCTTTTAGAGTCTTTAGTTTCCTTTGTAGCATGATACAGAACCAACACTTGCTCTTTGGACTGGTTCATTCACTCCCAACTTCCTTCTCTTAGAAAGACAGAAGCTAACACAGGCTCAGAACCCCAGAGACTTCTGTTACAATGGAAGTTTTGAAAATCTCATGGGAGAATAATAAACTGAGGGGAGAGGGGCTAGCACTTGTCCCCCTACCCCATCCCTGTGAAGTGACAGCAGCAGTATATCAACAGTTAGCCTCCTAAACTTCATTTTTCCCAGGAGATTGGAGAGAAGAAAGCTAAAAGATCAGAAAGCAAATCATAAGACTTTTTTTTTAATCACAGATACTTGCTCAGGTAGCTTAAATGCTGATATGTTATAGGGAAAGTGGAGAAACTGGTGATCCTTATCCTATTTCTAAGCATCTGATAGATATGTTATTTCTCATAATTATCTGTGTTGACCCCATTACCTTTTATCTTTTTGTTCAGGAATGAGGGCTCAGGACAGCTCTGGAAGTCACACAGGAAAAAGTGCTTATTCAGGACAGAGATCCCAGTCTTCCAGGGAAGTGGGAATCCAGAGATTCCCAATCTTTTAGGCCATTATAAAAGAGTTTTCTCTAACTGAGGGCATAATCATAAGACAATTAATATATTAAATAATCATTCTTCCAAGGGAAAAAATACTATGCACTTGGGCATTTCCATTAGCCTCATAAGACTTCATGTCTAACTTACCAAGTGTCTTACTATCAAAACTCCTCAGGTAAACTCTGATAAATGTATACCAATGCAGTCATCTACAATTTCAACAAGTTTCCATTTTATGCGATTGTCTTCAAGTCTCTTCTTATAGGAAAACAGTTGCAAAGTTTGTCTTTTCTCTCTCAAAGCAGTGAAGACAGTAGAAAGCAACTGTATACTTCTGAGAAGTTTCACCTCTCTCAAGGTATTTAGCTGGTGATATAGGACAATAGCTCAAAATTCAAGAGTGAAGCTCCCTTCCAGTAATCTTCTCTAGAATTACTGATTTTACTATAATTTTCCTTTAGCCACACTATGAAGAGATGTCCAGTCACCAGGCTTCCAGCACAACAGCTAAAGCCTCCTATCAGCTGATTCTCCAGAAGGCTGTTTTATTTTGCTCCTGATAATTTAAAATTCAGTTTTTTAATGACTGGCTTTTCTCTATTTCCAGTACTTCGAATCAGAACCTTGTAATAGTGACTCATTTCCCTTGTGAAAGAAAATTCACAAAATTTACCTTGCTATCAGTTATAAAATCAAAAGTCTTCATTTAATCTACCCATAGTTGCCAAACATTTATTTAGTTTACAATTTTATCAGTAATAATTTTCCTAAAGCTAAAGGTAGCCATCTGCAAATGACCTGAAGGACTACAATGCTAGCTCTTCTTGCCTTCAAGTGTGTTTTTTCTCTCGGTACATTTCATCTGAAGGGAAAATCTTCCTAATGATCTGTATTTTCTTCACATTTCATTCAAGTAACTGTTTCCTCACATTTAAATTTTATCATTTTTTCTCATAAAAACTTCTTTTTCTGCTCCTTTCAGAAACCAAACCGTTCATATACAAAAGTGCCAGTGCTTCATATCCTCAAGGCTTAGCTGGGGTATTACATCTGACCAAAAGGCTTTCATCTCCCCTTCCTCCCCAACTTGTGTTTCCTCCTTTTTCAAAGTTATTTTATATTTATTCACCTGTGAAGCATTATAACTTTCAGATAAAAAGTAAGTTCCTAGAAATCAGGAGCTGTTTTTTCATTCTTTTTGATAAATTCCATACATTACACATTGTTTTGTATATAATGGGGGTTTAATAGTTGTTTATTGAGCTAAATTGAGAAGTAGCCATGCTAGCATTTGTAGAACTTTGCAAATAATCTCAAAAGGGGAAAAGAGAAGTGAGGGAGCACTAAAAAAACCAAAATGTAACATTGTGAATACTAAATTGACTTAAGGATTTATTCCTTACTTGTACCAAAAGGCATAAAGGGTTGTTTCTGCCAATGTATAACCAACTCATTCTAGACTTTTAAAGAAAGAGATTAGCTTTGTCTTCAGTTCCAAAAGAAGTCAGAGAAGAGAAAATTTTGCCTTTTGATTGCAACATTAAAACTATACATACATACATATTTACAAACATATGTATGTGTGTATATATATATGTATGTACATACACATATTTCACCTCCTATCTCCATGTCTTTGATACATACACTTTCCTATGACTTAAAAACTAAAACATTCTCAAAGTTTTTCTCTTTGAAGGTTCTATTTTCATTATCTATTCTAAGCCTACTCTTGACCAACCCAATATCAAATTAATAACCACAAAGCCACCATCTTACTGCTTTGTCTAAGACATGACTCTAGTTACACAAGAAGAGGGTGACAGGTATACTTATTTTTATATAATAATTGAAACTTTCATTATTATGAAAGAAAAAAGAACTTAACCAAAAGACTTAATCTGTTCTGCTTCAATGTAATAAAAAGAGCCTAAATTCAAAATTGAAGAGTGAAATTTAAGTTTTAATGAAGGTGTTATTGAGAATACAGTGACATGTTCAAACAAACAAGAAAAATTTTCAAAAATGCAATTTAAGCACTTTGTCATGCTAGAAATAAAGGCATTGCATGTCTTTCTAAATGCTTAATCAATTAGCCATAATTTTATACATGCACATGTATGTATATACAGGCTACAAATCAAATGCTTCCTAGCCAAAACTAGGCTTGCTCTCCTCCATGCCCCCAATGAGGATGAAATGGTGAATATTATAACTTTACCACAATAGTAGCTATTATATCCTTTTCTTGAGCTAGGTATATCTACTTTCCACAGGGAACCTCTGAGCTATCAAAATGTCTATGTAGGAAGGTGAAGCAAGGAAAATTTAACTGCCTTTGGTCAAGTGATTTTTTTATAATGTATTCATGCCTCATAGTAATTTTGAAGAAGAATCTCTGACCCTGAGATAACAGCAAACTTTTCCAAACACACTGTTGATTTGCCTCAACCATCTGTGCTCCTTTCTTGATAAGCTGGTCAACTTCCCTTTCCATGACACCATTGGATAAATCAAAGTAGGGGCTAAAAAATTTGCCTGAATGAATATAGCTCAAATGGATGTAATGTTATTATACATATATATACTATATATATATATATGTGTGTGTGTGTGTGCATGTGTGTATATATATATATATACATATGTATGTATATATATATTAGAGCAACCTTGTGAAGAAGGTATTATTATTATTATTATCTTATAGAATGGTAAGTTGAGGCTCAGAGAGGTTAAGTAGCCCAGAATGGTAAAGATAGTAGCATCTGAGGTAAGATTGAGACCCAAATCTTTGCAGCTTCATCTATTATATCAAGCTGTTATGACTACTCATCTGACTTTTGGTTATAGAATTTGATATATACATTAAGAACATTCAATTCTATTCTGTGCCATAAATATTTCAAATGTCTTATGGTAGTTTGACTTTTATTGTAGCAAAGCATTCATTTTTCCATGAGGTGTTGTGCCTCAGTTCCCCTGTCTCAGTTTCCCTTAATTGTTATGCCTCAGTTTCCCTGAATTGTTCTGCCTCAGTCTCTCTAGTACCAACTCCCCCCTTCCTGGCCATTAGGACTGAGATAATCAGGGCTGCAGCGCTATGGCCACTGGCATTCCAAAGAGTCATAAAACTCCAGCTGGCTTATCTCCAATGTTTGGGCATATCTTTCTGGTCACAGTCTCAGTGTCTCCTAGCTTCTTATCAGAATTTATGATCCTTCCTCCATACCTTCAAACTGTCAGAACTGAATTTATGGTTCTTTCCTGGAACTTCTACCCCCCTTTCTTTGCCTTTATTTCCCTGAGTGCCAGAGTCCTATAAGAGTCCCTGGACCCCCTCACTCCCTGCTGGATGCTTTGAGACAAGAGTCCCATTCAGTCCCCTATGGATTTCAAACTTTCCACTACTATCAATAAAGTATTAAAAAATCTCTAATCTCTATCCTGCCTCAGTTTCTCCAGCATTACAGAGGAACCACAGCAAAAGAAAATCATCCCCAAATTTCTCTTTTTTCATGGAAAAAAATTCATCAAAATAACTAACTGAAATGTATAATAGCTAGCATTAAAATAGCATTTTAAGGTTTATAAAGCATTTTATAAATATTATCTCATGCTATGCATTCCTTCGCTAACATTTAGTAAGTGTTTACTATATGACAGACACTGTGTTAAGTTTAAGGATACAAAAAGAGGCAAAAGACCATACCTCAAGGAGCTTACAATCTAATGGGGGAGACAACCCAAAAACAAATATATACAGAGCAAGCTATATGCAGGAAATAATAGGAAATAATTAAAGGAAGGAAGGTACTAAGAGATAGGTATTATTTATAGCATTTATAGACAAAGAAATTCAGGCAGACAGCTTAAGTATCTTGCCCAGAATCACACTTAGTAAATGTCTAAACCCAAATTTAAACTGAGATGTTCCTGACTCCAGGTCCAATGTTCTATCCACTATACCATGTAGCTTTGCTTCTATCAAATAAGAATAGATTTTAAAATGGAAAAAGCTCCTAGGCTTAATGTAATGCAATTTGACTGTAGTAATATAAGTAACTCTGGTATAACTCTGTAGAGTATAACGATTTAAAAAAAAAACAATCAAAAAATCATGTTAACATTGTCACCATGGATGAACAAAAGGATTCAAAAAGGGCAGCGTGATAATCATCAGTGTCCCTTAATTTCAGCTCCCAACAAAATAATGGCAAGAGGCTCTCATTTAGGTGGCTGAATAACATCCCAAACTCTCTTGCAGTGTTTTATGTCCAGCTATATTTTGTTTTAGTGCCACTTCGGATGTTATCATTGTTTCACATATATATTATAGGAGGGTGGGGGAAATTCCAAAAATAGACATCTTTCAGAAAGCCTTTACCTTTGGATTCTGTCACACATCAAGGCTTCTGGTGCATTTTGAGAAAATTCTCACGCTGGGATAGGATGAACAGTACTCTGACAGTTATATGAGGGCTTGAATGGATATCTACAGTCTACATGATAAATGACTTACAACTTGAAATGGTGTCAACCAGAGGGCACATTACTGACACATTGCTATGGACTCTTTCTGTGAAGCACTGTTGGGTGAAATGCTTCAAGTTGCTCATGTGGAAATAACAGACATTCTTTTGGCTGAAACTGAATTCTTTGAATGAATGAATGAATAAATGAAAAATAATTTTTTGAGCATAAACTATGGGTCGGGTACTGTTTTTTTAACAATGTGGATACAATTACAAAAACAAAGATGGCCCCTGCCTTCAAGAATCTTATATTCTAAGGCAGCTAGTTGGTGCAGTAGATAGAGCACCAGCCCTGAAGTCAGGAGGACCTGAGTTCAAATCTGATCTCAGACACTTAACACTTCCTAGCTGTGTAGCCCTGGGCAAGTCACTTAACCCCCAATTGCCTCAGCAAATATATATATATATATATTCTAATAAGGGAACACTCTAGACATTGGGCAATGAGGGCCAAAAGGGAATATTTTGAATTGGAAAACTTCAAGGATAGTTTAAAAAAAAGCATAGAATAGAAAAAGAGAACAGATTGACATAGCCTTTCCAGGTAAATCTAACTTTAATTGAATAATGGTTTAAGTAGTGGGGGATGAGGATCTAGTAGAAATGGTAAGCACACACATGAAATAAAACAAAGATGGAAGCATTCCTAGACAAAGCAATTTTGGTTTGTTCATACCAACAAACGTGAATCAAGTTAAGTCAGTGTTTTTCTGTATTGTGATCTCATAAAGAGAATCATACACATACCAAAAAAATTACTTTATAATTTCCTCACTTGAAAAATGAGGAGTCTGAATCACATAATCTCTAAGGTCCTTTCTAGTTTTATGGAGCCTCTAACTCTATAAAAAAAAAACCGAGAATAGTTCATTCTCCATTATTCATAACAAATTTGTTATCTCTGATTGACTGTCCTTTGCTACCCAGCAGGATGACCCTTTCTCCATCTTCAACCACCAGTTTATGTCTTTTGGGAATGTAAGACAATTAGCCTCAGAAAAATATGGTTAAGAAAGTAAAGTTTATGGGAGTTGAAGAGGAAAGTGAACAAAGGATTTTTATATAGTCTTTTCCAAAGCCAAGGAGATTGTTTTATTATTCTCTGCCCCTTTTTAATTATTTATACTACTTCTTCCCTCCATTAGGATAGATAAATAGGAGTTAATAGCATAAAATTCTATCCTCCTACCTTCTATCTTTGATGGAACTGAAAGCTAAACAAAACCAGAAAAGCATGTAAATAACACAGTGGCAAACAGCATTATGTTCCTGAATTCAGGAGAGGAAAATACAAACAAGAAAAATAATGAAATCAACGAAGTAAAAAACAAACGGAAACAAATATCACTGATCTAAGTGGTAGGAGAAAATGGGTGGGGTGAGAGATATAAGTACAGATAAATCAAACAAAGAAAAAAGTCAGTCAGTCAGCAGGCATTAATGTGGAAATTATTATGTGCCAAACATTGTACTAAATAGTCAGATTTCAAAGAAAATCTATCTCCCACATTCATACAGACATGAATCAAAAGTATTTTAAAGGTAAATAAGGAAGAAAATATGCAAAAATTATGTATAAATAAGATTTTTATAGGAAAAATTAGAGATGATCAATAGAGGGAATACATCAGCATTAGGGGAGGAGTAAAATAAATTTAAGAAAGATTAAAGGAGGGGCAGCTAGGTGGCGCAGTGGATAGAGCACCAGCCCTGAAGTCAGGAGGACCTGAGTTCAAATCTGATCTCAGACACGTAACAGCTGTGTGACCCTGGGCAAGTCACTTAACCCCAATTGCCTTAGCAAAAAAAAAAAAAAAAAGAAAGAAAGAAAGAAAGATTAAAGGATCAGAGTAATAAAAGGAAGAAAAGAAAAAAAGATAGAAGACTAGATAAAAAAAGCCACAGTGGAAGGGATAGAAAAGTTTACACAGAAAAAAATAAATAAATAAAAGGAACAAAAAGGAAAATCAATACAGGAAAGAAAGAACTGGTCAACCATTAAAAGGTGAATTGAAAGCAGGAAAGTACTGGTTAACCATTGTACTATAAAGGTACAGAGGAACATGAAAGGGTAAAATACAGTAATTCAAACTCTAGTGCCCTAGTAGATCTGTCAAAAAGCATTTATTGAGCACTTGTGTATCAATAGGCACCATTCAGGGATAGTGAGGTAGTCCAATGAATAGAATATTGGCCTTGGAGTCAGGAGAACCCAAGTTCAAACTTTGCTTCAGACATTTACTAATTGTATGAACTGGGAAAATCACTTAAACCTATTTGCCTCAGTTCTCTCATCTGCAAAATGTTCTGGAGAAGAAAATGCTAAACCACTCAATATCTTTGCCAAAAAAATCCCAAATGGGGTCACGAAGGGTTGGACATGACCAGTTAAATAAACAACAGCAACAAAAAGGCACCAATGATGCAGTAATGAAGAAATGATGAAATAAAACATGAAACTTGGTAATAATTTACAAAATAATACCCTTTGTCCTTTAACAGAGTCCTCTGACCAATATCAACATACATGTTTGTTCAGTAAGAACAAATCAAAATGATCTGTTATGTAAAAGGTTTTCCAAAGACCTTTGGACAGCAATGATCGTTAACCTTAAAAATATTCCAAAATGGAATATAAATTAGATTCTTTGATTACTCAGGACTTTATAAATCAGCTAGTTTTGTAAATAGTAATACAGAAGGTATCATAATTCATAAAGATTCCATGTTGTGAAAGAGAATGATTTGATGGTTGAGAGCAAATTTTATGATTTATTTTATATGAAGTGACTCTTCTCTTGAAATCCTCTTCAATGATAAGTCATTTCCCTAGATAGCGAATGTGTTTTTTGAAGTTAGTCAGGTTTGTGGGGCAGTTGGATAGACACTGAACTTGCATGCAGAGACCTAGGTTTGAACCCTGGCTCAGTTGCTTACTACCTATATAAATTTTGATAAATAATTTAACTTCTGTAGACTTCAATTTCCTTATTTGTAAAAAGATAGAATTATATCTGATGATTTTAAAAGTCCCTTTGAAGTCTAAATCTGAAAAATTAGTGATAAAATTTAATATAATTTGTAAACTATTATGTTTTAAAGATAATGGGACTGATTTCCGTGTCTAAAACTATCTTCAAAAGCAAATCTAGAACATATCTTCTAAAATACTCCAAATGACAGAAGCATTACTAACATAAGTATATAGTCTCTGGAGGTGATTTCTCTTAGTAAAATGCTCATTTGTTTTAATAAATTCTAATATATGTTTCCAGATCTGTTTTTGACATCACACTTCCTCTGTCTTTAAACTTTTGTGTTGTTTATTTGTTTCACTTGTGTTTGATCCCATTTGAGTCTTTTTTTTTTTTTGCAAAGATACTGGAGTGATTTGCCATTTTCTTCTCTAACTCATTTTACAGATAAGGAAATTGAGGCAAACAGGGTTAACTGACTTTCTCAGGGTCACAGAGCTAGCTAGTCTTTGAGACCAGATTTGAACTCAGGAAGATGCCTGATACTCCATCTTCTGTGCCCTATAGCTGCCTTTAAACTAGTCCTTGAATGAATGTGAAATAGGTGAACTAAACATAGTTATGGAAATTCAAATGTATTATCCTTTACTTATAAGCGTTAAGGGCTTTAATTAGATGAACCAGAAGAATCATTACGATTGCCACATCATAGAAACTTGTTGAAAGGGGTTCAGTTCAAACTTATATTAGCAGATAATGAAGGTACCAGTAGATTGACCTTAACATACAACCCAAGATACATATTTTTGAAATTTATTAGTTGAGTGATGTTTTATAAATAAGATTTTTCCAGTACCTTCATCACCCACTACTTTAAGCTTGAACTGAACTCCCTCTGTCATGTCTCTCACGATGGTAGTTCTAGAAGCACTGTCTTCATCTGACTGAACTCATCAATTGTTTTTAAAAAGGTCATCTATTAATTAAAGACAATTTCCTTAAATGAAGATATAGCTTCATCACAACTCAGTGAACTCCAATACTTTCTTATTGATCTTAGGATAAAATATAAACTCCTCCATGTTAGTCTTTAAAGCACTATAAAACCTGGTTGCAACCTATTCCTCCAAATCCTTGGACATTACTCCTCTTACACTCTATAATCTAAACACATTGGCTTTCTTTCTACTCCTCAAATAATAATTCTTTTCTCCTTGCCTTGGTATTGCCATTCCACATGATTGGAAAGTGTTCTGTCCTTGCCTTTCCCTCATTCTTCTCTTTGCAATTGCAGCTCAGGTATTATCTTCCACATGAAACCATTTCTGATCCCTTTCCCAAAATTGCTAGTGACCTCTATCTCAAATACCCCCATTAGATTATGAGTTCCTGGAGGGAAGGAATTGTTTTTGTCTCTTTTTTGTATTCCCAGTACTTAGCACAATGCAAGCACATAGTAAAAACTAATAAATGTTTATTTATTGGTCAATTGATTGTGTTTGTTTCCTGACAATGTCAAAAGGAAGAAAATGACATATGTGAGATGTTAGGAAGATAAAATCAATAAGCAACAGGTTATATTTAAAGAATAAAGCAGAATAGAGTAAGGAGTTAAGAATGATATCTAGGTTGCTAACTTGAATGATTGGGAGGATGGTAATCTTAACAGTAATAGGAAAATTAGGAAGAAGGCAGGTAAAATAATGAGTTCAGTTTGGGGCATGTTTAGTTTAAGATGTGTTTGGGACATTTAGTTTAAGATGTTCAATAAGTGATATGAAAGTGGAGCTCAAAAGAGAGGTTGCTAATTGACTAAAAGACAAAAATAACAAATTTTTAAAAATCAAGTACATGGTAGGAGAATGGTCATTATAATGGCATCCAAATAATGCTAACAAAGACAAGATTGTCCCTGCTCCATGAATTAAACAGAAAATCTATAAGCAGAAAAATGTTATCTATGCTGAATTGGATAGTAGAAGGAGCCATGACATAAACTAAGAAAACATTTTCAGGATGCTGCCAAAATAAAATTACAGTTCAATAGCCTTGACCCAAGGCACTTGAAAACTATCAATGGAAATAAATTTAATTGGGTGCTTAACAGCAAATGATGGAGTGTAGCTATTTATATTTAATTCCAAACAAAGCAACATACCCTGAAATCCAGCAAATCAGCCTCACATTACTGCCAACTCCAGCACAAATCCTCAACTTGCTCTTAGGATCCAGAAACCCCAGAATTTCCCCATAAATGACAATTGACTATTCTGTCGTTCTACATCAGCTCACACCAATTTCCTTTGGAGAATATCCAATTGTTTCTGAGTATTAGCATCCAAATTATTGGTAGGAGTTTAGAGTTCTGGTTCATGGAATCTAAAAACCACAATAATCACCCCCCCAAAAAAAGCTAATAATCTCTGATGGCTGGCAATAAGCTGGTTACATTCATGTCCCAGAATCTCTTAACCAAAGCAATTACACAAGGAGTCCTAGAGGAGAAGAGGCCCTTGTCAGTAATGCAGATAGTTATCCTATTCATTTTTTAATACTTCAGCACGAAATAGAGTTTAATTTCACCTGTATTTTGATCCTGTGTACTTTCTCTTTTAATGCCTATAGCACTTCTATCCACCATAACTTCTACACACATACAAAAAAACAAGCAAACAAAGGCACTGAATTAATAAAATGCTAGGCTTAGAAGCAGAGAAATCTGAGTTCAAATCTCATTTCAAATCTTTACTACCTCTGTGATACTGGAAAGACAATCTCTCTTGGTCTTGGTTTTCTCATCAGTAAAAAAGAAATAACAATAATAGTACTTACCTCACAAGATAGTTGTGAGAATTAAATCAGATGATATATGTAAAGTTCTTTTCAAACTTTAAGGTATTATGTTTTAGCTTTTATTATCATTATGTTCAACAAAGCGCATATAATAGTGCTTTTTATAAGAGTAAAGACCTGAAAACAAAGAGAATCTCCATTGACTGGGGGAAAATGGTCCCAAAAGTTGTGGTACACAAATGTAATGCGATATTATTATGCCATGATAATTTAATAGCATGAAGAATAAAGGGATGAGACCACAAAACCTGCATATCAGATGATGCAAATAAAAAAACAGAAATAGGAATGAAAACAAAAACAAAAATAAAATTATGTATTTGTATATTTATAATAACTTTGACCCTAAGGAAGAAATATGAAAAGGCACATGCTTTTTCTTTTTGGAAAGGTGAATAACTATTGATGTGCCCCACCAAGAAAACTGTTGGATGTGATTGATGCATTTATTATTGTTGCTGAACTTCCTTTGCCTCTTTCTTTTATATTCTTTGTTTATAAGGGATGGCTTCCTGGGTGGAACAGAAAGGAAATCAATAAAGATATACAAAGACTATGATTAAAATTAAGATTAAAAATAATCTCTGATTTTTGATGGCAAAGAAACAGCAAGGACTCACATAAGTTCTCCCAAATTCCCTTCCAAACAAAGCCTCAAAACAAATTCTGAAGTGACAGAATTAAGAAAAGATTAAGGTGAACAATAATCTACTAGCCCAAGACAATTTGTAAGGTCTTCAAGAAAGTTCTGTCTAACCAGGGTGGTGGTCATATTTGAAGTGCAGGGAACATAAGCCATGGACTATGACATAAGCTAAATTCAAGCCTTGGTGGCAGCTACATCAATTTTAATAGCTTCAAGAGCTCTCAACCCACAGACACTAAAGGGACCAGACTACAAGTCAAAAAAAAAAGATTACAAGGAATTTTTTGCTGGTAGTAGGTTCATAACTATGTTACATCACTAATTACATTACTAATAAATAATTACAAGGTGAAAAAGAGTGTTTGTGGTCACACACAGAGCAAACCACAAGCTAGAAACAATAGTAACCACCTTAAATAATATCATCTTGGAAAAACTGAAAATTCATAGGCACCCAGAACTAGCTCTGAAAACAAGAAAAACTTGAAATGTGGGACAATGCTCTTTACTCCTAGAACAGAACCTAACTGTAACATAAAGTTAAAAGTCAGGAAATAGGCTGGAAATAAATAGCAATAATGTCATCAAAAAAGAAAGAAAAGTTATTATGGTGGCAGACAAACCCCAAAAGAAAAAAACATAGCCAAAGAAACTACATGCAAGCCTCAAAGAAAAAATGAGAATTCGTCACAGGTCCCAAAAAATTTTCTGGAAGAGCTCAAAAAGTATTTTTAAATTATATAAAAGATAGAGGGGGAAATTGGGGAAAGAAATGAGAATGATGCAAGAGAGTCATGAAAAGAATCAATAACAGTAAAAAAGGTACAAAAATTCACTGAAGAAAAAAAACTCCTTAAAAAAGTAGAATTGACCCAATGGAAAAAAAAAGAAATACAAAAACTTACTGAGGAGAATAATTCCTTAAAAATAAGAATTTGGCAAGTAAAAGCTAATGTCTTTATAAGACATCAAAAAAATTTAAATAAAATCAAAAGAATAAAAAAGTAGAAGAAAATGTGAAATATATGATTAGAAAAACCTGGAAAATAGATCAAGAATATACTATTTAAGGACTATTGACAACCTGAATGCTATTTATAGCAAATAAGACTGTATATATGATATTTTAGGGAATTATCAGGGGCAGCTAGATGGTTTAGTACATACAGTATCAGTACTCCAGCCTCAGACACTTAACACTTACCAGCTGTGTGACCTTGAACAAGTCACTTAAACCCAATTGCCTCACAAAAAAGAGTGGGGAAAAAAGAAATTATCAAGTAAAATTGCTCTGATATTCTTAAACCAGAGAAATTAAAATAATTCACTGATCACCTCCTGAAAAAGATCTCAAAATGAAAGCTCTTAGCAATAGTATAGTCAAATTCCAGAGTTCTTAGGGTCAAGGAAAAAATAATGCAGTCAGAAAGAAACAATTCAAATGTCATGGAGTCAAAGTCAGGATGACACAAGATTTAACAGCTACTACATTAAAGGATCAGAGCTTGGAATGTGGTACTCAGCAGAACTGAATATAATACTTCAGAGAAAAAAAATTGGATATTGAGTGAAATAGAGGACTTTCAAAAATTTCTGATGATAAGACCAGAGCTAAATAGAAAATCTGACTTTCAAATACCACACTCAAAAGAAGCACAAAAGCTAAGCATGAAGAATAAATCAGAAGAAATTCAGAAAAAAAATTAAAATGAGTACATTCCTACTTTGGAGAATGATAGCTATAACTCCTAAGAAATTTATCATTCTTAGAGAAATTAGAAGGAATATAAATGCATAGAGGGAATGGATAGAGGGGATATTATATAATGATTTCCAAAAATAAAAAGCGAAATTAAGAGGTGAAAAAGAGGAATATACTGGGAGAAGGGGGAAGGAAAGGGTAGAATGGGATAAATTGTATCACATAAAAGAAGCATGAAAGGAAGAACTCTTACAATGGAAGTGAAGGGGGGGCTGGGCAAAGCTTGAACTTTACTTTCATTGGAATTAGTTTAAAGAGGGAATAACATATACACTCAGTTGAGTGTAGAAATCTATACTAACTATATGGAAGTAGGAAAAGAAAGGGGAGGTGGAATTCATGTAAGGAATAATGTACTGGGGGAAACAGCAAGTGGACAGAAGCAAAGCATTAAAAGGAAGAAGAGAAAAGGATAAACAAAAGGGAAAAGAAAAGAAAATATAAAGTTAGTGATCTTGATTGTGAATATAAATGGGATGAACTCATCCAAAAAAATGGAACACAATGGATTAAAAAACAGAACTCAGCAATATGTTGTTTTCAAGAAACATACTTGAAGCAGAGACACACACACAAAGTAAAGATAAAAGGCTGAAATAGATTCTACTATACTTAAGCTAAACTTAAAAAAAATGGGTAGCATCCCTGTTCTCAAACAAGGCAAAAGCAAAAAATAAATCTAATTGACAGAAAAAAATAGAGAAACTACATTTTTCTAAAACAAATACCATAAATAATAAAGTAATAACAATCCTAAACATATATGCACCAAATGAAATAGCATCCAAATTTTTAAAAGAAAAGTTGTGAGTTACACAAGGAAATAGATAATAAAACTGTAATGGGGGAGGGGGGAAATCTGTATCTTTCCCCTCTCAAAACTAGATTAATGTAACCAGAAAATAAATTTTAAAAACCAGTAAAGGAGATAAATAGAACTTTAGAAAAGTTAGATATGATATACCTCTGGAGAAAATTAAATGAAAATAGAAAGGAATATATTTTTTCCTCAATGGTAAATGGTAACAACACAGAAATTGATCATGTATTAAAAACCTCACAACCAAATGCAGAAAAGCAGAAAAATTAAATGCATTCTTTTCAGATCATCATGTAATAAAAAATACATTCAATAAAAGGCCATGGAAACATAGATTAAAAATTAATTTGAAACTAAATAATATAAACCTAGATAATGAGTGGGTCAAGGAACAAATCATAGAAACAATAAATCATTTCATTAAAGAGAATGACAATAAGATAATATACCAAAATTTATGAGATGCAGTCACAGCAGTATTTAAGAGAAAATTTATATCTCTAACCACTTACATCAATAAAATACAGGGAAAGCAAATTGACCTTGGGTATATAAAAGAAAAAAAAACAGAAAAAGAACAAATTAAACTTCTCCAATTAAACACCAAATTGGAAATCCTGAAACTCAAAGCAGAGATTATTAAAAATGAAGGGAAAAAAACTATTGAACTCATAAATAAAACTAATAATTGTTTTATTGGGGGGTATGACAACAAGACATAAACCATTTGTTAAATGTATTTTATTTTTTCTTGTTTTTGTTGAGGCAATTAGGATTAAGTGACTTGCCCACAGTCACACAATGAATGTGTTAAGTGTCTAAGGCTGGATTTGAACTCAGGTCCTCCTGACTTTAGGGCCAATGCTCTATCCAATGCACCATCAAGCTATCCTGTTTAGTGTATTTTAAAAAAATTTACCATGATCAAAACTAAAAATGGGAAATTCATTACCAACAAAGAAAAATTTAAATCAATTATTAGGATCTATTTTGTCTAATTATGTGCTAATAAATATAACAATATAAGTGAAATGGATGAATATTTACAAAAATATAAATTGTTCAGATAAAGAGAAGAGAAAATAAAATTCAGGGAAAAAATGAGCAAAGAAGGACTACTAATAAATTCTCTTTATGCCAAAAATATTGTACTAATATTTAATCAGGAAGAGCAAAAACAGAGAAAGAAAACTATAGACCAATTTCCCTAAAGAATATTGATTCAATTTTTTAAATAAAATACTAGCAAAAAAAATCATAACAATATATCACAAAAATCACATACTATGACCAGGTAGGATTTATCCTAGGAATGCAAGGCTGGTTCAATATACAAAAATCACCAACATAATTGTCCATATCAATAACAAAACCAAAAAAAACATATTTAATCTATATAGATGTAGAAAAAACTTCTGACCAAAATACAAGTCATTCCTCTTAAGAATTCTAGAAAGCATAGAAACAAATGGAACTTTCCTTAAAATGATAAGCAATATGTACCTAAAACCAGCAGCAGGCATTATTTGTAATGGAGATCAGCCAGAACAAGACTTCCCAATAAGATCAGAGAAAGCAAGGATGCTCATTCAGTTTTGTACTGAAAAATGATAGTTATAGCAATAAGAGAAGAAAAAGAAAATAAATGAATTAGAATAGGCAATGAGGAAACAAAACTATCTCTTTCAAATGATAAGATGATATACTTAGAAAATGCTAGAAAAATAATTTGAAATAGTTGAAAAAATTAACCAGCAAAATTTCAAGATATGAAATAAATCTACATAAATCATTAGCATTTCTGTATATTATCAAGAAAGTCCAGCAGAAAAAAACACAGAAAAATTCCATTTTAAATGTCTGTGAAAAATATAAAATACATAGATGTCTATCTACCAAAACAAACCAAGAACCTATATGAAAGCCATTTATAAAATGCTTATTCACACAAATAAAGTCAAAGTCAAATGATTGGAAAATAATGTTGATTGCTAAAAGGTAGGCTAAGTCAATGTAATAAAAATAGTAATTCTACATAAATTTATTAATTTATTCAGTGCCATACCAATAAAATCATCAAATATTATTTTACAGAGCTAGAAAAAATAGTAATAAAATTCAACTGGAAGAGCAAAATGTCAAGAATATCAAGGGCATCAAAGCAAAAGATGTGGAAGAAGGTGGTCTAACAGTACTAGTTCTCAAACTATATTACAAAGCAATAATCATCAAAACAGCAGGTTACTGGCTAAGAAATAGGGTGTTTATCAGTGGAATTGATTAGATGCACAATACTCATTAGCAAATGATCGTAGTAATCTAATGTTTAACAAACACAATGATTCCAGACTTGGGGACAAAAATTCATTACTTGAAAATAATTGTGGGGGAAAATTGGAAAGCAATTTAGCAGAAACTAAGTATAGGCCAATGTTTCATACTACATACAAAGATAAAAGTCAAAATTGGTACATTTTTTAGACATAAAGAATAACATCATAAGTAAATTAGGGAAGAAGAAAATATTTGAAATGTCAGATCTATAGATAAAGGACTAATTTATTATCAAATAAAAGATAGCATTATGGAAGATGAAATGATATAATTTTGATTACATTGAATTAAAAAGGTTTTGCACAAATACAACAGATGTCACCAAGATTAGAAGAAAAATAGGAAACAAAAAAATTACAGCAAAACCCTCTGATAATGTGAGGAGAACTGAGTAAACTTTATAAGAATGAGCCATTCCCCAGTTGATAAATTGTCAAAGGATTTGAACAGACAATTGTCAGAAGAAGAAATAAAAGCTGTCAATTGTCATATTTTAAAAAATGCTGCAAGTCACTATTGATTAGAGCAACTTAAAACAACTCAAAGGTATCAAAAAATGGCAAATGTTGCAGGGAATGTAGAGGAAAAAAATGAGACATTAATTCATTCTGGTTAAATCATTATAATAGAATCATGAACAGATTCAACCAAGCTGGAAAGCCATTTAGAACAAAGTCCAAAGGGTAATCAAACTGTACATATCCTTTGATCCACCAATGTCACTAAGAGGTCTGTATCCCAAATAGATCATAAAAAAAGATTAAAGCACCTATGTATACAGAAATATAGATCTTTTTGTAGTGGCAAAATATTAGAAATTGAGGGGATTACCTTCATTTGGGGAATAGTTGAACAAATCATGGTACATGAATGAAATGGAATACTATTGTCCTATACAAAATAATAAACTGGATGATTTCAGAAAAACCAGAAAGACTGACACAAAGTATCAGTGAATTAATAGCAATATTGTATAATTATCAAGATGGAATGGGTTGGCTTTTCTCAGAAATGCAATAATCCAAGATAATTCCAAGGGATTTATGATGAAAAATTATATCCACCTTTTAAGAAGACGGTGTTTGAGTGCAGATAGAAGCATACTTTTTAATTTTATTTTTCTTGAGGGGTTTTGCCTGTGTTTTCTTTTGCAACATGGCTAATATGGAAATATCCTTTGCATGACTGCACATGTATAATCTATATCTAATTACTTGCCAACTCAAGAAAGTGGAAAGATAAAAAAGAACTCAAAATTTTAAAAATGAAAGTTTAAAATTGTTTTTCATGCAATTTAAAAATAAAATATAAATTTCCAAATAAAACAATAATGATAATCTCTGGTTCTCCATTCTATTTCATCCCCATTGTTCAATCACCTGTCAAATACCACCAGTACTCTCTCTGCAATCACTTTTAAATCCATTATATTTTCCCTGTACATATGTCCATCAACTCAGTTTGGACTCATCACCACAACCTATCAAATAGACTCCCTGATCACAGCTGATTTTTGTTCTTGTATTATTGTTGTTTTCACCCTCCAATCTAAACAGAACTACTGAAATATTTTTTTCTAAAGTACAAGTCTTGCCAAATCACTCCCTGATCAAAAATTTTCAATGACTACATATTATTTGTAAGGTAAAACATGGAGTATTCTAAAAGCCAATATAGTTTTAAACAAGTGAAGTTTAATGCTATTAAAACTTTAATCTCCTATGATTTTTTGGACATCTTGTCTAAACTTTTGCCTACATTCTCCTCCACCTAGCATTGAAGAGCTCCTTTCCATTATATGGCTCCAATTTACCTCTCTAATCCTATTTTCTAGCCCTCCTTCCCCTATCTCTGCCCCAGCCTCTGCTTTATGTACATAACATTTTAGTCAAAGTAAGCTACAAATTATGCTCCCAAATTTAACATTTAATGCTCACATTCATACATTCACCCTATATCATATTACAGTAGGAAGCCTAGAGATAATATTTAATATCTAATCTAGAAGAAAACCTGGACTCCATCACCCTGATACAACTAAAGGTCAAAAAATATGGAGCTGCAGAAATATTTAAATGGGATTCATCTAGCCCAAAATTGTAGTTAGGGAATCCCAAAGTAGTGAAGACATAGTTCATTCAAATATTTTAAAACAAACAAACAAAAAACAGAATAGAAATTCGTCTCTGCTAGAGGTGAGGAGGAACGTAAAATAAAATAAAACTAATAAATTTTTAAAATACCTTATTCTGATTAAGAAATCAAATTGAGATATCCTGCTAGACTATTTTTTGAATTTGATGATTGGAGAATTTCTAGCATAGCCTAAAGTTACATATCAATACACATTAGGGATCCATGAAAGTCTCTATTTATGGTAAAAGCAATAAATCAATCAATAAGTATGTATTAAGTACTTATAAGTGTCAGGGACTACGTATGCTAAATCCTTGGATACAAAGATAAAGTAGTAAAAACTCCTTTGCTCTGGAAAACAGTAAAAGAGTTCACTTTCACTTTATCTCTTTCATACACATATGTACAACACACATATTACATATGTATATTAGTATCTGTGTATATGTACAAGCACTGAACTTCAAGCCAAAGACAGAGCTTTGCCAAAACATCTCTATTTCTCTCTTTTCTCAGAGAATGTTCCCTATTCAATTGAAATATTCCCATACTACTTGAGGCCAATAGATAATGCTATTTATATAAAATATCATACCAAAAAAAATAGTTAACAGATTTTCCCTATACTTGAAGGAAATGTTTTGGGTTTAACATGAGAAATGGCCAAAAGGGAAAAAAGAAAATTACTGTGTTGGGAAAGAGGGAAGAAATATTCTAGCTACATTATATCTATTCCTAAACATTTTGTATTCAATAGACCAAAAACAGTCTTTTCCCCAGGTTCCTGGGTCTTTTCTTTTCGATAGCAACCCCTGTCCATATTTCCCTTCTCCCAATTCACAAAGTTTTATCAGTTTCCCCCTCTCTAGCTCCTTGTGTCTTATATATATATATTTCTATTGCTTTGAAACAACCTAATTAATCCTCAGAAAATAAGCAAAAGCCTTGAGAGGAATCCAAAAGCTGGGTTGTTATTGATTCTTCTCCAAAATGATCTTAGCTTATTAAAGTTGGAAGAATATCAAGAAGACAAGTATGAGTAAAAAATGTTTGTATGAGCAAAACAATTTTTTAAAATATAGAATTGAGATTGGAAAAATGCAGTTTTACCTGATGGAACTCTGTTTTTCATTCACAGCTGTATCAAAGCTATTGTTAGGAAAAGGCCAAGTGAGTCTTTAAGGACTGGGCATTTTCATTAGACTAAAATATACCATCCAAACAATGTTCTAGAGATGTTTTTATTCCTAGTGAGCCTGGAATTCTTGTCCTCATTAAAGAAATGATGAACTCTGATAAATACATTTACAAAATGAGAAGCAGAATTCTCCCAAAATTATTCCTAGAAATTCCTAGAAGGAAATGGAATTTTGCATGAACTTGTACCATGCCACATGTCACAAAAAAAAATTAAAGAATTTATCCAAGACAAATATAAATGAGTAGTCTGGAATTTGAGCAGCACCAAAAATGTATGGACCACGATGACTGAAGAATCTCTAAACAAATTGTGGTATATCTATATGATAGAATGGTACTGAGTTATTTTAAAAAATAAACATGATTTAAGTACAGAGACTCAGGGAAATAAAGGTTGAAATTACTGCAAAAGAAGTAAATAACACCAGAAAGAAAACACACACAATGATCACAACAATGGATTTAAATGATAACCACTAACCAAAACCGAATATTGTATTATAATGGCTAATCTTGATGCTAAAAAGAGTTTTATGAGAAGACCCTTCTCTCTTATTCTTTGTAGAAGGGGAAACTATGGGTGTGAAATACTATACATTTTTCTGATTCATTGGTTATTATAGCAGAACATTTTTCCCCTTTCTTCCTATTTTCTCATTCTCTATTATGGTATATATTATTGCATTGGGAGGTGTTGGGGAAATATAGAACGGGAAATAAAAGTTTCATAAAACCAAAAGATGTCAATAAAATTTTTTAAAGAAAATAAAAATAGTTATTTTTAAAGCTAGCCTTTGAAAAATGAATTCTTCAGATATACTTGTCATCCAAGGTAATGATGAAGAATTGAAGAATATATGTCAAAAATCTTGTAAAGCTATTGTCAAATTGTATAATACATTTATCACAGCAAAATAAGGATGTGCTAATATTGAAAGGTTTTAAAATGTACAAAGTGGTAAAGTTTAGTGTCTGCCAATATTTATTTTTGCTTTGTCCCAATTAATTCACATACTGCTGCAAACAGGTTTTTCTAAGTATTTAATTAAGAAAATAAAAAGATATTTTGCATTAAAACTTAGGAGGGCCAATTTTAAAAGTAAGGAGATCTGTGATTCCAATTTTAGGTAACAAAGAAGCAGCCAGAAGTTTAGAAAAAGGGAGTAGATGCAAGCTCCTCAAAGAGATGGAAGAATATGCCATTGAAGTCACAAATAAAGGATTAAGTTTAGAAAAGAATTTTGCAGATATGGTTATACATACCTGTGTTCCCTGCCATGGGGAGGTTGAAACCAGCAGATTCTTGAGCTCAGAAGTTCTGAGCTACTATAAAGTTGAAAACTGATCAGTTGTCCTTAGCAAGTCTGGCACTAGATACTTAAGGAGTTGGGCACAGTTGAAAGGGGAGCAAAGAACCAAACTGGTAGAACAAGAATTCAAAGATTTCAAGGGGAGGAAAGTATAAAATTGCACTGGTAAAGAGTAATAGTAAGTAAAGGTGGTGGACTGGGAATTGGAACCTATTTTGAGGATGAAAATTAAGTTTAGAAGTGAGATACAAGAAAAGATAGGAAGATAGGAGATTGTAGTCAGAGAGAATTTCACATTTTTAGATCTTGGAAGTAGGATAATTGCAAATGATACAGAATCAAAGACATAACCATCCCTATAATACAAGTAGTTAAGTTGAAGTGGAGAAAGCCACAGGCATGGAAAAGGTTGATATACTAGGAAGCAAGGGTATTTAAGAGAACATAGCCATGTAAAACCAAGGTTCCAATGAGAGGAAGACTGATACTAAATTCCTTAAGAAAGTAGTAAAAATGACCTGGGACATGACACAAGAAATAGATAAGGGGATGAACCTACATAGAAAGAAAACTCAAAAGAAAAAGAGATTGTTAAATAATGATATCAAGGGGAGGATCTAGAAATGTCAATGAAGAGCAAAGAATATGCAGACTCCTCTTCCTGAATATTACTTTGGGTTCATGGGAGAAAATCCCTATACAAGAAAGAGAGAAAGGGAGAAAAGAATAAAGGATTGAGAAGTGATAAAAGAGAAGGGAGGCTTTAACCTAAGTAACCTTAAATGGGAGGATTGAAAAATGTCATTGACAGTAAAAATTTTGTCATTTTTGTTTACAGAATCTTGGGGCAGGTAAAGATTGTAGTAGCTGTTTTCTTGTGGCAAAGTTGAACTGGATAAAAGGCCAAAAAAATAGATGTTACAGAAAAGGCAGTACATAATTCTTAGAATCCTCACAGGTCATTAAAATTCTCAGCTGCACATGTATATCCAGGCTATGAAGACAGGATCCTCCTTCAATAGTTTTCTACAAATACTGCATATTTAGAACTCATTCTTAAATGGTTCTAGTCACAAGGGGTACCCAATCACCAAAAGTGTGCTTAAAAACAAAAAAACAACAAATAGGCAATCTCATCTCAAGCAATGTTCCCCTTAGTTAGCTTCAACATTTTCACCATGAGTAAGAATACATTTATCCCCATTGCTTAATATAGTGCCCACTACATAATAAGCATTTAATAAATTTGTATTTACTGATATATATACCAATTGTGTGATCCTGGACAAGTTCTTTAAATTCTCAGTGACCTAGGTCCATCTCAAAAACTATGAGTTTAAAAGCAAATGTTGATTGGTATTGATAAAGGGTGATTCCTTATTGAGAGTTCCCTACCAATGAAATCACAAGTTCCATCCTATGGATTTCCGAGATTTTGCCACCATTCTCTGCATTCCACAGCATCTGGGTCCTCTTCACATGCATCATCCATCTTTTCTTATAGCTTTCTGACCCTGGAATATCCCTCTACTACTTTGGCCCTTTCTCTCACTGGTCAGCTTTCCCAGGACCTCCATCTGGGGAAATGTCCAGGCCAGCCAACGTTCATTCCACCTTTGACTCTGCTTCTGACTCTCCTAATCCAAAAACCTGCCTTCCCCTCACTTCACTCTTTGTTTATTGCCTTCCCTAATTAGGATATGAGTTACTTGAGTTTTCTTTGCAGATAAGTACTATGTATAGAGTCAGGAAGATGAGATCAAGTTTAGCCTTGGATACTTTCTAGCTGGGGTAACTAGCTGGTTCAGTGGATAGAGCAGTGGGCTTGGAATCAGGAACACTCCTGCTCATGAGTCAAATTTGGCCTCAGACACTCTCTAGTTGAGTGACCATAGGCAAATTGCTTAACTCTGTTTGCCTCAGTTCCTCATCTGTAAAATGAGCTGGAGAAGGAAATGGCAAACCATGCCAGTAATTTTGCCAAGAAAACCTCAAGTGGGGTCACAAAGAGTTAAATATAACTAAGCAACAATTTACTAGTTTATGTGACCTTTACTTAAGAAATTAGTTAATCTCTTTTTACTTCAGTTTCCTCAATGATAAAATGAGAATAACAGAACCTACCTCAGCAGAATCAAATCAGATAATATTTGTAAAGTGCTCAAAACAATATCTGACAAATAGTAGATGCTATATAAATGCTTCTTCCCTTCTTTCTTCTTTAATTATTTGCCTATTTTTGTATCCCTAGAACTTAGCACAGTACCTGAACCAAAACAAAAGCTTTAAAATGCTTGTTGCTTTGATTTGCCCAATGGGGAAACAGATTTGAAAACGAAAAAACTCAGAGATTGTAGAAATCTATATCCATCCCTCCCAAATTCTTTATGAAACTTTGTTTGGTCTTATTGGTGCTTAGATAAGAAATTAATTTTTGTATCTTCTTATGCCATTTTTTTCCAAACTACTCCAAATCAGGGGGAAAAAACTCTTTTGAGGGTGTGCAACAGAGTGGAAAGAAGGGCAAATTCAAATTCCAAAGCCTAGATGTATATCCTAGTTGTCACACCTCATAGCTGTTTGATTTTGGATAAGTCATTTAAGTTTCCAAAAATTCATTTTTTTTACCTAAAAGAGGGAAATGAATAATATCTGTATGATCTGCTTTACACGATTATTATGAAAAAATACTCTGTAAACACTGATACTATCTGAATATGAGTTAATATTAAAAGACTCCTTTAAGGAGAAATAGACTAGCAAGTTTTCAAAGTTTGGCAATAGTCTATTTATATCACACATAGGTGACTTCCATGACTTACGAAGGTAGGTTTTTTTTTTTTGTTTTGTTTAGGGAGGTATTTGCTTGCTTTAAATCATTCTGGACTTAAGTCCTGGGCTTTAGGTGTGGGATTCAGGCTTCATTAACCCCAGGTCTCCCAGATTCTGCCTGCAGACTGATATTTGGACTCAAAGTCTTGCTCCATTGCTTTGAGTAGTTAACCTCAGTCTCTTGGTTGTGACCCTACCTGCAACCTGATTCTATTTCTGGTTTTCACTGGATGCCAGCCCACCTGTTTCTCTCCAGGTTCTGCTGCCTCTTCTAGGCATATTGTCTCTAGCCCTGTCAGCTCCTGCTCCTTCTGACCCTTCATCAGCTTACCATGGAAATTGGGCCAAATAACCAGCTCCTCAGGGGGAAACAAATGGTGTATATTCAGCTCTCCTCCAGAGAGTAAGGTTATCTTTTGTTTGTAGTAATCATTTTGCAGCAGAGTGCTAGCAAGAATGTAATGTTTTCATTTTCCATAGGACTTAAGATCCTTAAAAATGTGTAATAACCCCCAAGGATATTCATAATACAGAGAGGTTTTTGACCCAGTTATCTTCTAGCCAGAAGCAACTTTAACAAGGGAGAAGGATTTTCACTTGAAGATAATTATAAATTCCACTCAGCTGTCATCAACTACTAGTTTAGATTACATAGACTTCTTAGGGCAAACAAGTTCCTTCCCTGGTTCCTTTTTATGCAACATGAAAGTATTCCTATACTAATAAGAGCAGATCATTAAGCCAATTTTGCTTCTGTTGTAAGTACTAACTTTCACTCAAGAGGACAGGGGAAATAGCTATTATTATTTGCAAATAACAAAGAAAAATAAATCTAGGAAAAGACCATTAGTAGTTGCTTTTTGAATTAGCACCAAAAGAAAAATAATGAAAAATAATCCAGAGGGATAGTTTTGCTAGATTGCAGAACTGGGACTACTATTAATCATACACTGATTACTATGGGACCTGACTCTCGCACAGACAATATCAAACATTGTCATCACTGTAAATTGCCCCATGTGCCATTTTAAAGAGCTGTGTCAAGAATTATATTGTTAAATAAGCTGCAAGAGAAACTAAAGTTGAATCAGGGAAGGCTTAGGTTTGAAAAGTCTTGGTCACTTATTAGCTATGTGATCCTGGGGAAGTGACTTGCCCTGGGGGTGGTTGTTCAAATCAAGTTTTGTCATCCAAATACCCATTGAGCAGCGGTTGTAGACAAAAATAGGTGAGACAATGTGCATAAATATAAGCAATTTAAAATTTATAAAATTCTATAAAGTGTTAGTAGTTATTATTAGCAGGTTATAATTGGCTTGTGTCTTTCATTGTAACACAGTAGAGTGATGGCACAGTGGTAGACTGTGGAACTTGGAGTCAGGAAGAAATAGCACCTCCAATATATTCATTGTGAGAACTTGGAAAAGTATCTAATCTCTTCTAAAAGTTTCTGCCTCTAAAATGGGAGTAACAATAGCTCTGCTACCTGTTCTTAGCACACAAGGGTGCTTAATAAATGCTTTCTCTATCTCCTTCCCTCCCTATTTCACACGGTTTTTGGGAAGATCAAAAGAGATACCATACATGAAATGCTTTGCAAATTTTAAGTTCCATATGAATGTCATTTAGCAATAGAATTTCATTCTTGTCAACTTGTTCATGTGAATTCAGATAGAAACAACCATAGGACAAATTGCTATACTGCCATTTTCTTTTGAATGTAATATTCTTTATATCAAAGGTATCAGATAAGTGCCCTACTGACCACATAGAACCCACAACATTCTATAGTATGGCCCAAACCAGATTAAAATGTAATTGGGAAATAATAAAATAAATAAAAATATAGTGAAACATAGATAAGGATATTATGTGATTTTCTAAATCAACATGCAGCCTACAGAAATTCTTACATATGGTTTAGTAGCCCCTGCTTCTATTTGAATTTGACACCATTGCTTTAGATTATTCCTCAGGTGAATATAACTTCTTTTTGAAGTTGAATAACTTATTTAGCTGTAGGATCACATTCTGAGCATCCTTAGGAAAACTGCAATAGACTAAAGGATGACAGAATGATACATAACTCATCCCACACAATTTTATTTCTTTTGCTAAGTCTTTATATTTTAAAATATTTTCATTTCATGCAGCTTGGAAATTATGAATATTTAGAATGACATTTAAAATGCTATTCTGAATCAACATTATATCTGGCCTATTGTTAAAGGAGAGCAACAGAGTCCAAATTGTCTTCAAACTTACAAAGCCTTTTTGAAATAGATTGACAGGCAAATGTGAAAAGGGCTTCAAAGACTTAATCAACTACCTTATCCAGGCTTAGGCATTAATTTACACAGAACTAAGCAAACCTTTTGTTCTCCACGCAGTTGCCAGATTGGAAGATTTGGAAGCTGCCATATACCAAGAGAATGAAGGTCATCAGAGACCAGTTGCATTTCAACAGTAGAAATCTGACCAACAATGAAGTTGATTGCCCTGTTCACAAACCTCAGCTACTAGCCTTGAAAAAGAGTATCACTGAGAAATTCCAAAACAACATCTATAGAATAAAATTCCAAGTCTGAACTCATAATAATCCATTACGTTTTTTTATCATTATTAAGTTTAATGATGTTTGACAGACATAGGTAGAACCAATAGCCAATTATGGGTTTTATATTATGATTTCAGCATACGCTATAGAACTAGTAAGACTGATTTGGATGCAAATGTCTTGTTCAGAATGACACATGAAACAAGAGCTGTAGTATACCAGAAAAATATGAGAGAGATCTTTAAAACCCAAGAAGATGAACTGAACCAAGCAAAAATATAGCCATGAGCTTGAAACTTCCACCAGAAAATGTAACCAAATATAAGGCTTATTTCTTTCAACCAATCTTTCTTGCAAGACACATGGGACTGAGAGATATGAAGTCAAAAAGAAAGGAAATATTCTTTCTAAACCTTAAGTTCCAGTCAAAAGAAGACAACAGAAATAATGGGAGAGGCAGAAGCTATGTGGTGGTATATTTTATCAGATTGTGATTGATCCCATACATGGAACTAGGGAGTACCGAGTAATTCTCTGAGCATACCATCCAATAGCTAAATTACCTATATTATGACTCTGTACATGTATTAAGTAAAAATCTTAGAACTAACAAGAAATTGATTTTATTATCCCAAGTTGTCTGCAGATGTCGCCAAGTATAAAATTTGTGCCAAATGTGTCCAAAGAAAAATGTAAATATTAGCTTTGTTTTATACAATATATCTGGAAGATGATTGCAAACATATAAATCATCTCTTGTTAGTGATTAATTATTTCATCAACTATGTATAGCATGATAAACCAGAAACAAGAAAGCACCTCTTGTAAAAGTGTCATGAGAAAAATAGTTTTCACTATATGGATTCTCTGACCAAGATAGAGACTTTGAGAGCAAGTTGTTGGTGTTGGTAGACATCAAAAGATCTAGAACTTCCTCTCCTTACCATGCACAATGAGAATATTTTCAGTCTAAACACTTTAACTTCACACTAGTAAACAAATCAGACTGAATAATGATCAAGAAATGCAATGAAAAGCTGTATAGTAACACTTTCTGACTTAAACTTTTACAAAGGGTCAGTCAGAAACCTGAAAGCAGTAAGGAGAAGGGTTCCCAGCAAAGTGAACACCAGTCTAACCCGAGATGGGTTGGGGACATGTTTCCCTGCAAAGATTTATGCCTAGAAATATGAATACAGGAATATCCTACAAAAGCCCTAGAGTGAGCAGTGCTGAAAATGGGATACCCAAGCCTTTGAGGTCTAACACTCAGCACTGATATACCAAAGAGTGTCGCGAAAATCATCTTTAGTTTGACCAGGGAAAAATGGATTTCATTTGAAACCTCATAATAAAACATTGTATCCCAAATGGCAAATATCTGATTTGCTTCGATATAATTCTAGCTCAATATCCACTTTTGGAGATGGAGAAATCAATGAGTGATCTCTACTCATATCTGTCCCACTGCTCTGCCCAAAAATAGATTTCAAAGGCTATTTTGGAGATATGGATTATGGCATTCCAAATCCTGTGTGTATTAAAAATATTCTTGCAATTCTTACATTATTATTATATAAAAGTCATCCTCATTTTGTTGGAATTCAGATAGAAATGGTTCTGAAACTATACTTCATGACTTCAATACCAAAATGAATATGGGGAGAATAGCTAAAATATGTTAAAAAATATGACTTGGAAATAAGAAACAAACCAAATGTTTGTTGACATCACAGAAACCTCACACCTATCCTCAAATACTTCCTCTGTTTAATATTATTTTATGGTGTGCTTAATTATTAAACACAAATGTATACAATGTACAAAAATGGGCAAGAAAGTAGTTTTATAACTTTGAACTTTTATTATGTAATTTTTATAAAGTACAGATAATGGTGATGGCACAATCCAACAGTAGAACAAAGTCATTCTCTTTGTTTATTACCCCTTTTGAATTTTAGTTGGTCTTTTTTCTATGCATTTTGAAACTGCTTTCCTGATTATTTTTTTTAATCTATCATTATCCATAAATCTAGGACTTGCTTTCTACTGTCTCTCTTGCCATGTAGAAGTCCTGGCTTCTACCAAATGTGTAGTCAAAACAATTCAACACAATGACATATGTTTATTCAGATATAGCCATAGCATCTATAAAACATTACCTCTGTCAAGAAGTGGGGAGTATGTTCTGCTAGTAGATGTTTGCAGATTCAATTGTTTGCTTTCTAAATCAGAGTTCAGAGATCTTTCAAAATTTTTCATATTATTGTATATTCTCCTAGTCCTATTAATCTCCTTTCACTCTGCATCAGTTTACACCAGTGTTTCCATATTTAAGTCCATCATACTCATTTCAAAAAATGCAATATTCTTTATTTATTTATATACCATGTTTGTTTAGCCCTTCCCCAATTGATGAGCACTTATTTTGCTTCTAGTTCTTTACTACCATAGAAATTGCAATATTCTTGTAAACACAAACCTCTTCCTCCATCCTTACTGTCCTTGGGATATGCACCTAATAGATTCACTAGATCAAAGAACATGTACAGCTTAATACAAGATTTCTTAACTTTTCCGAATCATGGAACTCCTGTGGCAGTCTGGTAAAGCCTAGGAAACCTTTCTCAGAACCAATTTTAAATGCATAGGTTATGTCAACCAGATGGACTAAGCTCTAACCTGTGGATGGCTGTAAGCAAACCAGGTGAGCTAAAGACAGGAGAATAAGGAATCAATGAGAAATTTAATTTCAAAGTGAGGGAAATGGCCTGCAAGCAATGAGGCAGATTAGACACATGTGCCAGGGACCCACCCTAAGTTGGGGATACCCAAGACAATGTGGGGAGATCTCAATACTTATATTAATGACTATGCTGTGATCTTTAGCCTTGACAATAAGGTATAACAGCAACAATGAGACAATTTTGATTCATTACAGGCTTCATGACCAGAACATTGGTACTTGTCCCAGCTTCTCTGGTGCTTATTTGAATTCAGAGAATACCTGGTGCTGATCAAAGCAATGCAATAATTATGTGATTTTGCCAATGGGTGAGTGCAAAGGATTGTTGGTATGCCAAGCTCAAGACATATCTTTCTTGTTGGGCTTAGTTCTGGAAAACAGTGCAATCTAATATCTTGACAACAAAAATACAGAAGATTACAAATGAAACCAATTATATTGAAATTCAGGAAGCAAAATATAAAATGAAAACCAAGTTCATGGACTGCAGGTTAAAAACCTCTGGTTTAGGAACATTTTGTCTGCAGTTTCAAATTATTTTCCAGAATAAAAAAATTATTGAACCAATTCATGATTCTACCAATAGGGTATTAGTGTGCCTGTTGTGCCCTTCAACAATTGTTATTTTCCTCTTTTTCAATCCTACAAAGAAGATGCCAAAAAAGAAAAGACCCCAGAAACTACCTAATCTAGCAGACACTTGGATTTGTTTTCTAAGTTAAGAGATCAGGCAATGAAGAGAAACACTATTTAAGAATATGAATTAGTTTGTAAAACTTTTACAGAAGATAGGGGAAAACTATGAAAATATTGTCTCATAAAATAGTAAGAAATGGTAGAGGTAAAAGCAAGATTACAGAAAGCTTAGTAAGATATCCAATTAAGCCAAATGATCCAGAGAATAATTAAAAATAAAACTGAGAGGTTACCTCAGATGAAAACTGGAGAAGCTATAAAGGTTTCTGTAGTAAAGTTTTTTTTCCCCTCTCTGAAATAGTGGAATCTCCCAATGTTATTCTCTAACATTACAATGAGCTTGTGATAATAAGAAAATAATAATGGCCTTAAAGAAAATAAAAGTGGAAATGAATGAAAAGGCAACTTGTAAACACTTAGTATATTCCAAGCACTGTGCCAAGCTCTAGGTAAATGAATACAAAAGTGAAATAGTTTTAATCAAGGTATACAATGATAAATGGAACAATTCATCATTTGCAGAGAAAATGATAACACTGAAATGATTCAAATCCTCAACAGCAAAAAGTAGAAAATGGGGAGGAAGAAATAGTAAAAAAAAAAAAAAAAAAGTTTATTCTAGAGATGACAATTTTCAGGATGCTGAGGAATTAATTCTCAAGATACATTAAAGAGAGGAGATCAATAACTGGCCTATATAAACCACACCATTGGGTTTTAAAAGAATTAGAATACTGGACTGCTGAGTCAGTGATATTTGAATGATCATAGAAAATGGAAGAGGAACCATAAGACTGTAGAATCATAAATATTGTTCCAGTTTTGAAGAGAGTTCTAAATTTGATCTAGTGGCCTTGACTTCAATTACTAGGGTTAAAAATCTATTTAAAAAATCATTACAGAATTAACTGGCAAATATCTAAAAAGGGAAACAGTAATTTCAAAGAGTTAAGGTTTCATCAAGAACAAGTTATGCCAGGCTAACCTCATCTTCTTTATTTCACAGGACTACTGGTAGATGAGAAGAATACTGTATATGTAGTTTACCAAGATTTTCTCAAAGTTTTTAATAAGCTATCTCATAACATTCTCATGGAAAAGATGGATTAGATGATAATACTGTATCATCGTATGGTTTCAGAGCTTAGATGAATGGACAGATTCAAATATCTACTAATGTTTCAGTGTCAACATAGCAAGAAGTCTCCAGTTTAGTGCCTTGTGGACCTGTACTTGGTCATATCCTCTTTAACATTTTTAGATAAAGGAATATCTCAAGTGTTTATTAAATTCACAAATGAAATAAAATTAAGGATAGTTAACACACTTGATGAAAGACTAAGGAACCAAAAAGATCATGACATACTAGAGTCTCAAACTCTAATTAAATTGAATTTAATAAAATGAAATTCAAGAAGGATGAATTGAATATTTTAAAAAAAACAACTCCACAAATATCACAGCAGTTATTCAGGAAAAAATATCTAGCGGTTTTGGTGGACTAAAAGCTCAGTGAGTCAGCAATGTGATAGAGCTGCCAGAAAAGTTAATGCAATCTTCAGCTGCATTAGGATAGACATAACTTACAGGACTAAGGAGATGATTGATTAATCCTACTGTATTGTGGCCTTGTCAGAGCTCACTGAGTATTATGTTCAATTTTAGCATCTAAGTAGTATAGTATATAGAGTATTGGGCCTGGAGTCAAAAAGACTTGCATTCAAATATGACCTTAGATATTTACACTAGCTATGTGATCCTGCTGAGTCAGTCACTTAATCCCTGTAGGGATAATAACAACACCAATCTCTCAGGCTTGTTGTGAGGATCAAATCAGATAATATTTTTAGAGTGCTTAGTATAGTGCCTTGAATGTAATACATATTCTAGTTTCCTTTCACCCCTTTTTCCCTTCCACTCTGGGTACCACAATTTAATAATGGCATTGATATACTAGAGACTACCCCAATGAGGGAAAGCAGGGTGGTGAAAGGTCTTGAATTAATGGTATATGAAAGATCAGTTCAAAGAACTGATCATGTTAAGTTTGGAAAAAAGAGGACTTGGTGAGGAGTGGGGACAAGACATTATATTTTCACCTATTTGAAGTACTATCACGTGGGAGAGGGATTAAGTCTGTTTGATTTGCCCACAGGGAAAAAAACAGGAACTGGGTGAGATTTTCAAAGTCAACTTTATGACTGATGTTAGAACAAACTTCCAACCATCTAGGCTGTTCTTTCCTCAGTAGCTGGTAGGATGTCTCTTCTTGGAGGTCTTCAAGCAGAAGCTGGATGACCACTCATCAGACACAGTATTGTGGAAATTTCTTTGTATGTGGGTTAAACTAGATTCTATGAAACTGGTCAATCCTTTCCTTTCCAAAGACCCAATTATTTCTACTTCTCCCTTTACTTCCACTGATCTTGAGAACAGTGTCTCCTCTGATTCTAATCTTTCATTTTTTTCTCGAACTTCAAAGTTGCCTATTCTCTTGTCTATATCCTCTGTCTTTTTCACTACCTATTATAGAGTAGTAAGGGCATCAGAGAACCTGGATTCAAATCCCACTTCTCCTCCTGATCACTTGCTTAACTTTAGGGAAGTCATTGAATCTCTTTGATCTCTTCCAGCCTTAAATCCTGGAATGATGAGAAGAATAAATAAATAATAAAATACATATCACTCTCCATTTCACTAATTTCCTCTCTAGCCTGTGTCCTATTAAGATAAAAAAATTGAAATTTAAATTTGAAATAAAAAATATTATTCCATCTCAGAATTAGCTGAAAGAAATCTTTAATTTAGAAAAGACATAGAGATATCACTGAATTCATGTCCTTGAAAAATGCAGAACTAAATTTATTTTGCTTAGTTCCAGAGGAATAAGGAAAATATGGACACAAATTATAAAGAAACACATTTAGGCTTAATATTATGAAAAACTTCATAACTATTAGAGCTATCCAAATGTTAAAAATACTTGAATACTTTAGATGGTAGTGGGTTTGTTGATCACCAGAGGTCTTTAAGCCAAGGCTAGATAACCACTTCAAAGACATGTAATAAGAGGAAATTCTTACTCAGATATGGATTGGACAAATTGTCCTCTGAGTACCTTCCAACTCAGAAATTTTGTGACTCTATGATTCTGTGAAAGTATTCCATATGCTTCTGAAGTCCGCCGTCTTTATGAGAGCTCTCCCCCTCAACACATGGAGATATATATATATATATATATATATATATATGCCAGTAGATTCCAGTGCACATTTTCTGAACAAATTGAGGGCCTTATAATAGAGTAGAAACTTAATGAATATTTGTTGAAATGAATTGTGTATGTCACAAAATAATGTGACAAGATAAATTCTGGCTCAAATTCAATGAATTATAAGATATCAAGTTTGAGCCATTATAAATGTATTAACCAAAGAGCTACTTCTGACATTTTTTCCCTCAGCATCTCAGAATCCTGTTTTTTCTATTTTTGGTGTATCTTGCTGTTAACTTGTTCTTCATTCCACCTCCTTTTCTTATATCAGTAACATTAAAACTATTTCTAACACCTACCTTTTCTAATGTGTCACAGAAAGTCTCTGATTAAAACATGCGTTGGTTTGAAATTGTATTCTACTAAAAATCAATGCATCATTTCTTTTCCAATCCATGACCTGATAAACAAAAAAAAGCAATAAGGCACATGGCCTAACAACATATGAGCACTATTACCAGGGCATCTCCAAATTCACACCTCTCCAACTACTCTGACAAAAGCCTGGATTCAGCATAAATGGAGGTCTTTGACTTTAAACCTGAGTGGACTGAATTATTTGGAGCATGGCCACCATCAGTCAGTTGGCCTGGTATGGAGGAACACATTGCTTAGATAAAACAACAGGGCCTCAGCAATCGCCACAAATCATCTGTTTGAGCATGGCTTGCAGCACTGCTACTGAATGAAAATTTTTTTTCAAACTTGTGTTAAAGCTAATGGTTTGCTGTCAAACACACCATCTGTCATCCCCATCAGATCTCACGGGGAGATGAGGGGGGTGGCAGTATTCATTGTCTTTGCACCAAATCTACACACTGTCATTTTGTATTTACGGACATCATTAAATTCAGGAAACTTAACCCAGTTGTACTTAAACAGGAGGAGTCGTGAGGAATTTTAAATTGGGAAATCTATCCTTTGGTGTCTTCCCACCCTTTTTTCAAGTAGCATCCTTCTGAAACCTGACTCTCATATTAACCATCCTCTTATTTGCTCAGCTGCTCTAACAAAACTGAGAACAGAGCTCCTCGGAAAGGGAAGTCTGTAACCATTCATGCATATGATCAGAGCTATGACAAGAGCAGGGGTGGGCATTTTGCCAATAGCGGGTAAATTTGTCCCAAAGGATAGAACTTGTACTTGTCTAAGACAAAAGGAGGACCCCGGTGATAGCATACAAGCTGCATTGTAGCCAGAGCAGCTAGTAAGAGTAAGGGGAGACTATAGGCAGAAGAATGTTACTAATGGGAAAATAGCCCAGCTATATTGCACAGTTTCCTGAATTTGGGGAGAAGACAGAAGTAGGTGGGCCTCAGCCACTCCCCTCAGGGACAGTATCAATGGTTCTTCATTTCTCATCTGAGGAGAATTAAAAGCAAAATTGTTGCAAGCTTGGTAGTAGACTGGGAAGTGTCCACTCAACATAGGGACTGTGGGCCTGTACTAGAACAAGGCAGAAATATAGAAACAATACCTCCCACTTTGCTGGAGGATAATGTCTTCCTATGGATGTTTTTTATCTTTTTGATCCTAGACTCTTTTTTTTTTCTTTCTGCCTTCTCCTTAACCCCTCCTTGGAGCAGGGTCAAAAAGACCAGATAGAAAGTATAGTAGGCTGTCTTATGGTGCCAGAATAAAGATCTCCAGGCCCTGCAAGAAGTAAGAGCTAGGCTGTACTAGAAATGAAATTCTCAACAATAGCGTCCTCTGAGCACAGACCACAGTGGGGAACAGATAGTAGACAGAAAGAAAGAAGAAAGCTCAGGGAGGGTAAGGTAAGAAAGAAATGCAGTCTCTCACAAAGGACTAGGGTTCCTGTGGGGCAGCTAGGTGGTGCAGTGTATAGAGCACCAGACAAAAATCAGAAAGACCCGAGTTCAAATGTGGGCTCAAACACTTAACACTTCCTAGCTGTGTGACCCTGGGCAAGTCACTTAACCTGAATTGCCTCAGCAAAAAAAAAAAAAAGACTAGGGTTCTTGAGATGCCTCTACCTCAAGTACCTTGCTTTTTCTCTAAGCTTTGCTCTCTAACATTGCTCAAACTTTTTCCACAGAACAGAACCTAGGATAAAAGCTTAGTCAGTGGATACCTCTATGTACTTAGATTCCCCACCCCCTCCCCAGACCAGCTGCTCTTCCCAAGTCATTATACTGGGAGCCCTCTTCTCTGGAAGGAATAATACTTCCAACCTTCCAAGGAAAGCCAACATTTCAACCATTGAAGAAGGTTAGACTGGGTCAAAAGATCTACTGTGGCACTAATATTTTTTTTTCATTCAGTAAAGTAAATGGATAAGACAGTATGTTTTCTAAAGGGTCCCTTCAAGCTCTAACATAATAATTTGAGGGTTTTTATCAGAAGTGGGGGAGAAAGGAGAATGGGCCTAATTTCAATATTTCTACTATTTACTGCAAGAGTTACCATTCTATTGCCACCCTTTTTGTTGTTGGTTGAGTCATTTCAATTATGTCCAACTCTTTGTGACCTTATTTGAATTTTTCTAGGCAAAATTATTAGAGGAGTTTGCAATTTCCTTCTCCAGATCATTTTACAAATCAGAAATTGAGGTTAAGTGACTTGTCCAAGTCACACAACTAGTGCATGTCTGAGGTCAGATTTGAACTTACAAAGATAAATCTTCCTTACTCCAGGCCCAGCACTACCTCACATAGATGCCCTACTGTCACCCCTATCCTCCTAATAATCAATCTTCTTGAATATAAAATATTGGGGGATAGGAGAGGAATCCTGAACTTAGCTCCTCAATATAAATAATAATAATTGGTTAACATACAGCTTTAATAAATGGCTCACTTTCTCCTGGGGAAAGGGACAAAGGACACCTACTCAGCAGTGGTCTTATACTCAGTATCTTTTTGACCATCCACCTCCCACTTCCATTGAAAAATCCCATTGGGCAACATGATATCATCAAAAGCTCAAAATACAAAAGATTACTAGAGTCTTTACTAGATTACTAGAGATTTATAAGTAATAATGGATTTCTCACATCTTTTTCTTCCCCACATACAAAAGATATTTTATGAGTTCTTAGTCCTCCTTGCAATTACTTTCTATGGATGAAAACTCTAAATATTTTCTAATAGAGAGACAATTATAATTTTAGGAAAGCTTAAAGATCATCCTATCTGGAATTAGAAAGAGACTTTAGATGATTCCTAAAAATCTCTTCAGCCCTAGAGGCAGCCTGTGATTCTCCAAGTCCTCTATGATAAAACATACTAAAAAAATATTTCCTAGATACTTTATTCTTTCACAGATATTCTCTGGAGGTTATATTATAATCCTATTCTTCTTTTTACTATATTAGATGGGCATTAAGCATCTGGGTAGATTCAAAGTTCCCTCCAGAGAAGAATATTTATGTGGTAACTATCATGCATCAATTTGGACTGGATTAATAGCTTGGAAACATTATCAAGTAAAGGGTCATTTATTCACTAACTACCATCCATGAAAAGCTATTATCAACCCTCAGTAATAATTTTTGTAGGTATCTTATATCTTTCTGATAATCATGCCAAGGGCTCTTTGTTTTCTCAAGATTTTAGTAGAGAAATCCCCAATCTCTTGCTTCTCCTAAAAGTATCTCTACTAGCCTTTCAGGGGAAATTGAACTGAATAAAACTCCCCTATATGCTTGCCCAAGGCAACAAAAAAGGAAAAATCATCATTTTAGAAAACTACAGATAATTCTCATTAAAACATTACTTTGTCTACTTAAATCTGTGTCTACCCAACCTGATTAATCCATGTATTGAGAATCAGTCCTCCCAAACTACAAACAATCCCCATCAAGCAAATAAAAGCATAAAGAGCAGTTAACAAGTGTTTCTTTATATTGGCTACCGAGACCTGCTCTAATCTCTTAGGAGCCTCACTTATGTTTGAAGAGGAGTTTTGAAACAAAAAGGATTTAACAGCTCCCAAGAGCACAAGAAAGATGTATGATTACTGCACCAAGTTTTAAATGCCAACATGTAATATTTTATATCATGTAATTAATTTAAGGATTACGGGAAGAAGGATCACTGCTTTAAAAAAAACTTCAGAGTTTTGCCTCAAATAGTAATAAAATCTGCCTTCAAAAATCCTTAGATTCTCTGAATTTTTCCAACTTTCTATAGTAATAGATAATCCTACCTTTGCTATAGTTCATAGTTGGGAGAGATAAAAAGGAATGAAAATATACCAAATAATAATAATTTCAAAAATTTAGCAAGATAGTGATCAGTCTTTTGCAGAATGGAAATTTATAATCTAGAAGAACTAATATAGTATCCCTTTGATCAAGGAGATTTCCTAAAGAGACAGACTCACTGTTGCGTAAGATAGCAGCAAAAAATAAAGGAATAACATTTATTCAATATTATTACTGCAAAACTAGCCTATGCAAAATGCATTTTATAATGTCTTCAGCCTTAAAGTATGATACTCAAAAGATACTGAATGCTAAGAAGCTAAAAGAAAATAAATCAACACTATTCAACAACCTCCCTTAAAATGCATGTGTGATAGCTTTATAGAAAGAGTACTAGGCTTGGAATCATAAGCCAGGAACTGATGTGGAATAAGCCTGTCATTTCATATACGTGTGACTATAGAGCACAGAATTACAAAATCTCGTGGTTGGAGTCAGCTATTATCGGTTATAATCAGTTCTCAAACTGTCTGTCTGTCTAGAGTCAACCCATCTTTTCTAATATCATTCCCAATAAGTTACCACCCAACCTTCACTTGAAGGGAAACACACTACATTGCTTGGCTTTTTTTGATTTTTAAACCATTTCTTAGGAAGTTTTCCCTAACATCAAGCTAAAATCTTTCTTTTTGCAACTTTATTCATTGCTTTTAGTTCTGCCTTCTGGTGAAATCTCTCTTTTCTTTATAATACTCTTTTGAATACTTGAAGAAAGCTAGCATGTCCTTCATTAATATGTTCTTCTCTAGGCTAAACATTCCCATTCATTCAACCAATTCTCATGTGACATGACCTCAAGATCTTTTTCTATGCTGGACATACTCCACTAGGACATTCTCCAGTAAAAGTATAAAAGCCCTGAATTGAAAACATCACTCCAGATGTGATCTAATAAAGATAGGATAAAGCAGACCCTCATCTCCTATATTTTAGGCAGCATCTCTATCAAATCAGGCAGACTAAATCAAGATTTTCATCAAATTTTTTCAACTCCTTTAATTTATGCAATGTATAAGTGCTTCCAGTCACATCTGTTCCTTTTATTTAGTTCTATATCCAGCACATTGCCCATCTGCAATGGGTACTTTTCTCAAATGTGCACACATACACACACAGTGGGATGCCCTGTCCAATTAAATGTCACAATTTGAGCAATCTGCAATTTTTTTTCCAGTGAGGATGATTAAACTGATCTCTCTTTCAAATGATGATTTCCCTTCATATTTCCTTGAGGAGGTTTTACAGCTTTCTAGGACTTGATACAATTATTATAACAATGGTACATTGTAATTAGTAGCATGGTGGAGAACTTCACCATTAGTAAGGAACATTTCTATGTTACCATGATACCAATAAATATTTAAGTGGTCATATATCTTTTTCATTTATGTCTTATACAATGCTATTACTCAGTGGGTTGTTAAACAAAATAATTTCTGTCATCACCTGACCTGTAATCTTGAATGATTTAACATACATATTAGACATCTTGTTGGAAGAGAGTATTTAAAGCATTATTCTTCTTTTACCTAGGCATTTTTTTTTTGCTGAGGCAATTTGGGGTTAAGTGACTTGCCCAAAGTCACACAGCTAAGAAGTGTTGTGTCTAAGACCACATTTGAACTCAGATCCCCTGACTTCAGGGCTGATGCTCTATCCACTGCTCTACCTAGCTGCCCCCTAGTCAATTTTTTTCAAGTTAAAAAATATACAGAGTGGTATTTTATTTTCTATACATTTTTCAATCAATTGTGTAACTTTATAGGAGTAGTCCATTAGAAATTCATTTTGTATTTTTCAAGTATAGCCTCAATTCACTTACAAGTGTCATTTTTTATAAATTTTGTGTAAGAAAAAATAGATACGTGAGTCAGTAGATGCTGATATCTTCTCAGTCATTTTTTAAAAGTACCAAAACTGATCTTTTCCATCAATTGAGAGATGAAAGAGGAAGAAGAGGAAATCTTCTCTTTTAGTATACTGAAAAATCCCTAAGTATTTGAAAATGTCATCTCCAGAATAGATTTTTTTCTCTGTATGCTTTTTGAGATACAACTTCTTTTTCCAGGTTTCATCTTATTGTCTGTCACTGAGGTAAGATTACCTTACTATATCTGGTGAAATTTGATTATTCTATTATAATTGCTGGTGATAAACATAACAATACCAACAACAGATCTGTTTCACTTCAAGTCCGTTTGTTGTTCTTCTTTCACGTTCATCTATAAATATATTCAGGATGATCTGGATTAATTGAGCTTTAGATAAAATCTTCTATAGAATGATTTTGTTTCATTTTTTCTGTTTCTTGAGGTAATGCTTCCTTAACCTTCCTTTTTAATGTTTTATGAGTGAGTTTGAGTTTTAAATGGGTACTGCTATTGGCTACCATGCTGGGTTTTTTTGGCAAATAGAAAGTAAATATTTGCTAGTAAAGGTAATCTTAGGCTCTTTTAAACCTCCTTTTGGTGAGTGAGCATTTTGTGCTACTTGAAATTTTGTAAATGGCAATTTCTTTTTAGCACTATGTTTTGGTTTTGTGTTGTTGTTTTTTCAAAAAAAAACTTATTTAAACAGGTTAGGTTGCTTATCTCAATTTCCTCATCTGTAAAATGAGGAAGATAATAATAGCATATATCTCCCAAGGCTATTGTGAGTACAAATAGATATTAATTATAAAATGCTTAGCATAGTGCCTGGCACAGAGAAAGTGCTATATATAAGCAATTGTTGTTATTATATTTTTATACCTACTTCACATGGAGTTGAGGGAGAGAGGGTTAAGTAAGACTTCTTCAAGCTTTAAATTCCTATTTGTAAATGTGTGAACTATTATTTGATTAAAATAATACCATAGTAACCTATCTATGAAGAGGACCAAACAGGTAAGGCACAGTTTTTCATATGTTATTCAATCCAAATATTATTAGCTAGTGAAATCTTTCCATATTTGGTAGGTAGGTAAACATAACTTGTCCTTAGGCCCATACTCAAAAACCTTTCCAATATGATAGATGCTACCAAAGCTTGCTTCTCCACTGATACAATTAGCCTTCCCTCATGAATCCCAGGTCATCTCCATGCTGACAGACAAGATATAAGAATGAGACTTTTCCGAAGGCTGATATGTAATAATAAATTTGGTTTGATTCTCTTCCCCCATATTTAATATGTATTTATGGCTATGCTTCTTTTTTCATATCAGGACATAAAATTTCATTGGTATAGGTAAATATTGGTGAGTTAATTCCTTTACCATGCAATGTTCTTTGACCTATAGTTTTAAAGTGCTATCTGGCATATTGAAAAAGTATGTGTCTTACCAGGGTCAAAAAGTCAGTGTATGTCAATAACAGAATACCTTATGGTGATCCTCATTAACACAAATGAACTCATTCTTAACAACTTAACTCTTCTATTTTTTCCCTATCGCAGAAAATATTATGGAAAATTAATTTTTGGTAATACAGTCACCAAATAATTGGTGTAAAACTTTTTACAAAGTTTTTTTCAAGAAAAAGAAAATCTCATTTAGTCATAAAAGTTACATTCGGCATTTACATTTAGATTTGAATCAGGTCTGTAATTGCCATATAAATATTAAAATATAATTTCTATGTCAATGTTGGAGAGAAAAAAAAACAAACCCAGCCTATTACTACAATTTCAATCACACTGGCAAATGAGATCAGTGACATAAATGAAATGACCTTGGATAGCTACAGACATTTAAAATGAGTGAAGGTAAAAATGTGATAATATTTCATTCATGGAAATTCAGCCAATGAGTTTCCTTATTTTAAATTAAAAGCTCATTACAGACTAGAAATTAACATGCTCAAAATTATTCCATATAAGAATGAGGTACAGATATTATATGTGACAAATATTATAAAAATATATATCTATACAATCAGCAATGTATGAAATTCAGAGGGAATCCTGACAGGAAAATCCTACTGAATCTAAAAACATGACTTTATCAAAAAAGATAATATGCTAATGTTCCTAAGTACATGATATAGAGACAATTACAAGACTTAACAAAGCAGCATTGGGAACCTCCTTACTTTTTAATATTGTGCTTCAAGGTTAAGCTTAAAAAAAAAATGTCAGTCACTTTTAAAAACCTTCTCAAATGTAAGATCCATTCAGAAAATGTGAAGTATCAAACATTACATGCAAATTCCATTACTAGTACAAGAGATAATATATACTAAAAATTTAAAATAAAAGTGACAGAATAATCCAAGTCTGAAATGTATACCTCCCCTATTTTGCTTGCTTCAATCCAATATAGTCATGCTTTCCAATTATTGAATTTCCAATCAAATAGTTACAATTAAAATGTCAAAGTCTAAGAGGAGAGATAGAATAAAGAATGCTGGACCTGGCATCTAAAAATCTGGTTTCAAATTCCATCTCACACATTTACTAGTTGGGTTTGCTTAAGTCAAATAAACAAACATTACCAAGTGTTAGGCATTGTATCAAGCCATAACAATAGAAGCAAAAAATAACCCCTAACTTACAAGGAATTTATATTCTAATGGTAGAAGACAACACCAAAAAATGGTAGCATTATAGAAATTACCTTCCAATGGGCATAATGGCCTATCTCATAACTACAAGACATTCCAGTTATAAAGTGATATGGACTTATTCTCTTCCCCTGTCAGGAAGAAGTCCCACCAGCTATTATCAGTTATAATCAGTTCCAAACTGTCTGTCTGTCTAGAGTAAGGATGGAATTTTTATCAACCTCCATTGTCCATCCCCCAACCTCTGTGCATCTTTAAACACAAATATTGTTTTGAGATATTGATTAGCATATCTTTAGAAAGGTCTGGGACCTGGTCAGCCAGGTATTCCATCTGGCTCCTCTTTGATTTTCCCTCTGAGTTCCTACTTTTACTTCACTGGTTTCCCTGGGAAATCTCAAAGGCTGCATTTCTCCTTTAAAAGATCTGCTTATGATGATCTTTGCTAAATTCTTTTCAGGACTAAGCTCACTATGAGGTTACTCTCTCCCCCTCTTAGTGTCTTCTCTTTGCTAGCATCTTTCTCCTTACTCTAACTAACTCTGGTTAGTCTGTTAAGTTCTTCTATAGATCTAACCTGCTAGTAAATGACATTCTCAAATTTCATGGACTCTTCCAAATTCCTTTCTCCTAGTTAGCTTCGAGTTCCCCTGGGGAACTTGTCTTTTCCTTGGTAAGTATATGCTCTCCCAACTCTATTTCATATTTGCCATTCCTAGTGTGCTATTTGACCCCAATTTTGTCTGTAACCTCTTCCCCTAAATAAACCTTCCTTTTGGCAAAGAGAATGGCCATTGTGAATTTGTCACGTGTTTATTTCAAAACTAGGAATTGCTACCATGACCTCATCATAAAGTGTGGAACAAAATGTCCTCTATGAATGTTAGCCTGTTTATTGAAGCTGTATTAAGCTTTAGAGCCTAGAGACCAGCTCAGAAGACTTAAGAGCTAAAGACTAAAACACTTAGCAGAACCCTTCTTTCTTTCATCATAAACATTTACAAAAGACATGTTTCTTTGTAAGTTTCCAACCCAGGCCATAAAAGTGAACTCTTCTCTCTATGAATACAAGACTACTATGCTTTCCAAGCAATTGGGTGAGAATTTGTTACCATTTTTTTCCCTCCTTAAATTCCTCAATCAATTACAATATGCAAAGAGTCTAAAGTATAGATCAAGGACTTTTTAAAGATAAAAAGGTAACATATCTAACATGTGTGTGTGTGTGTGTCACCAATCACTGCCTAAGAACTATGGAAATAGAAGAAAATTAGCAAAACACAACAAACAGAGCCCAAGATGAGACTTTCAGAGTATATAAAGAAAAAACTAAGAAGTCATATTTGCTGTTTCTCATTCTCTACCATATCCACCCCTGTGGGCAGCCACCCATACAGCTACTAGAAGCCCACATCAAAACACAGAGCACAAAACTTGGAGTATTGCCCTTCTTCAGATATCCTTAGGTTTTAGTGAATTCTAAGAAATATTCTTCCATAAATCTCATTCAGATGGGTAAGTTTTGTACATTGACTCTTTTTTCTTTCTTTGTGTGACACTGATTCAGTATAAAAATCAGTCATTTGAGAAGTACTTGCCCATTAAATGAAGGAAATAATACAGATAGGGGCGATTGATCACCTTCCCTTTTAAAATTATATCTACAGACCTAAATGAAACTAATTCATCCTTCCTTTGTAGATCTATTGCTGGGCTAAAATTGAATGTCTCAGTATCTGTCCAGGATGAAGTTCTGGAAGTTAGAAAATTGTATTCTACTAAAAGCATTGAGTGACTTTGGACAAGTCATTTAACCTTATTCAGCCTGAGTTTCTTAAATATAAAATGAGAGGCATTGTGCTAGATGGTCTCTGAAGTTCCTTCTAGCTATAAAATTTCATGATTCTTTGAATAATTTCTCATATGAGTACTGTATCACATGCCACTGAGAATAAAAAATATAAAGCAGCTAAAAACATGATAGACTGAGATGAACTAAAAGGAACTTTTTTCCCTTAGGCCAAAAATTCATTTCTTGAACCAGGGTGTTCAAAGCTTTATGACCATATGAGGAAAGTGAATGTTTGGGGATGCAGAAGAGACATGATTACTAATAGATAGGTAGGTAAGTTGGAAGGAAGGGAGGCAGGAAGGAAGGAAGGCAGGAAGG